>CM075850.1:128320792-128435792 GCA_037975125.1 Latrodectus hesperus
GTTGGAAAAAGTCATCGAAAATTGGGACGGCCAGATTAGACTACATCCGACACAGCCGTGGCAGTCATATGCCAGAAATCATATTTAAAATGTAAGGCCACAAGATTATCTTTCGAATAAAAAAAATTCATGTCAATCGAATAATACATCGTTGTTTCATTGCAATTTAAAGTTCTATAGCTCGAAAAAAAACACCCTTTATAAAGTTTATCTGTTTGGAAAAATATATGAACATTTTGTTTTACTAAATATATTTACTGTACATAAAGTTTTTAATGAATATATACAAAAGTTTTGGATTACAATTTAGATGGTTGCCTGTTACCCGATACTTTGTCTTACAAATTTTACTGCAGACGTGGTTTCCCTTTTTAAGGGCAGTTAACATTTTTTTATCTTTGAAATTAACATTCATTTCAAATTTATTTCAAAAATTAATTTGCTGAGAAATTTTTATGCGCAGACATCAATAACAGGCTCCAAAAGCTGCCATTAATTTTTGCACTTTAACTTTATATATTACGAATCTCACATTTTTTTAAAATGTACATTTTGATTTTTATTAATTAATTGCCCAAATCCAAATGTGTTGACACGTGTACATGGTATACAGCTGAAAATAAGTATAACTCATAAGCTTGTTATTAAGTTTCACATTTATAGATATACTGAAACAATATTGAAAAATGAACACCTCAAGCAATTTTTTTCTCTCTCTGTATACATATAAACACTAATACATGCATATATATATATATATATATATATATATATATATATATATATATATATATATATATATATATATATATATATATATATATATTTATATATATATATATATATATATATATATATATATATATATATATATATATATATATAATTAGATAGATTGATAGATTTAGATATAAATAAATTGATAGAATGGATAGATATATTAAAAAATTCAATTCTTCTCAATTAAATAATTGAAATGAATTCTCTGTTGTTCACTTTATCTGAAGTGATTATTTTGAGTTTTTCATTATTATTCTGCGTACAATATGTTTTCCTGTCTATACTTCTCGCTATATTGAAACAAGATTTTAACATTGTATTTGAAAGCTGTGTTACAAATATATTTATAGTTTGCATTACACATTCAATTTTAAAATAGAATCTGACCACCAGATAAATGAAAACCTTATTGTTACCGAAAACAAAACATTAGATATTAAAAAAAATTATTGAAGTACAATAAATTCCATTCTTACCAGTATCAGATTTAAAATAAATAACGAAACAGTGTTAAGTGCTTTTATTAATAAAACGTTTATTAATTGAGTTTTGGTAATGCTATATCGTCCAACATTTTTATTCCAGTGGGTCATTTTACCTGTAGAGCCATGTGTCACCCTTATCTATTTGTATTTCTCAAACTAAAACAAAGAAGCGGACAGTTGCCGTCGGAGAACTCCATCTTTTACCACTACATTCCAATTCATATGACAGTTCCGTATATTGAAGCAGATCTACAGATCACACAGGTAAGCGTGGGAGGGTACCGACCTCAGGTCGACGCCAGAAGATGAGCGAGACAAGGGCGGAACTGATAGGTGCCTCTCTTCAAGAACACCTTGCGATGAGATACCGATCGCCAAGGCCTTTGCGGGAAACGATCTGGCACAAAGTCTTTCCATGTATGTTGCCACAGACTGCCTCGCCCATCACAATAGGAAATAGTGTTATTTCATTGCACAGGGTTTTTCTACTACCGTATCAAGAAATCCTAATTTTTTATCAGCTGGAAATTGTGATTCCTGGGAACATGCACTTTTAGCCATAACAGGATTATATATATATATATATATATATATATATATATATATATATATATATATATATATATATATATATATATAATATATAGTAAAATTTTAAAAAATAGATTACTTCAAAATGTTTTGAGTAAGTGATAAAAAAATTCTTTTCGATTTTTAGCATTCATTCAAAATTGATTTTTACTAAAAGATTTTATAAATTGCTTTAAACTTAAAATATAATAATTAGTTTTAAAAGTAAATTTATTTTAAAAATTCACAATTTTAGAATATACTTATGATATTTATGTGTTGGTGATAAAAGCAATAGCATATAGTTATACAATTTTTTTAATTAATCCATATAATTAATTTAAAAATCAAAACAATTGTATTATATTTAATCAGAAATGCTATTAAACTTAATATGCATAGTAAAGGATAATTTTTCATTTACGAGTGATTTATTAGTTATTTTGTGACAAGGTTTAGTTAAAATGTGTTTGTGTTTGTTTGTTGGAGAAATAAACAATTGAAATTTTAGAATGCTTTTATAATTTTGTTTATTTATAAAAATAAAAAAAATTAGTTAAATTAACTTTCTTCTATACCCCTGTCTACCCAAAAGGAAAACCCCTAAACAACCGAAGTGATTACAATTTTTTTTTTTTGTTGTTGTTGCAGATAACTCATTGTTTAAAGACATATAATTAAAATTGCCGCCAATCGGGAATTATGATAATGACAAAAGAGGTAAAAGCAAGAATCGTCAATAAAAACTATATAGTTCCACTCCGTTTTTATATCCGACACTAGCAGTGCAAATTCATGTAGTTTTGAGTCAATGGTAAACGAAGCAATGAACGCGCTTTACGGACGATGCATAACGAAGATTGTCTATGAATGATGCATAACAGACTGAATGTTGTTACGCATTATTCCTGTAATGATGCGTAACACGCTGAATTCGTGATGTGACATAAGGGATTGAGACTTTTGGCCCAGCTGCCGAGGTTTAAAGAAGTGTTTGTACTTCGCTCCTAAACCGGTCTCAGCTGATCGCTCTCTTAGCCGATGGCCGCGGAATGCGGCTTGCCCAGTCGACCCCTCTCGGGTCCCTCTCTGCTTTCGCCGGCTTCTGCCTGCACCTCCTCGGAACCCTCGATTTCATCACAGGATCTTGCTGAAGGTTGCCATATGGATACCTCAGTGCCCGCTCTTTGGAGCGGAGCACTGAGTGTGCTCCGATTCAGCAAACCACTATGGAATATTGTGTTAGTATGTGTTCCGGTAACAGTGTTAGTGAAAATGTAAGCCCGGTTAAATCATCCAGCGTTTCAACAATGGAGGAACTAAATTCATGTGATAGTGCTATCAAAGGGTTAGTGCCAAACCTAGAGGCTTACATGGCACTAGACCCAAGTGTTCCGATAACCAAGCTCCGAAGATGTAACATGCTACGTGAAATGTCAAAACACAGTGAGCTGCTGGAAATGTTTGCTACTGCCCAAAAACGGTTAATGGAAGGAATGGAAAAATCCAACCCGAAATATCAACAAAATGCCCATTGGACTTTCCAAAATCACCTCTACCAGAAGGCATCAATTGTATCACAACAAATTAGAGGTAAGTGCTCTCAATTGGGATATTGCCTAATATCAAATTGTACTCTGCATGACTCTAAGACTGTTTCATCTGATAGTGATGTAGACTTAGAACAGAATTCAGTTAATGCTAATATTAAAACTGTTAAAAAATTAAAAAATATTAAAATTGTTAAAAAATTTTCCAAAAATACTAAAAATAAAACGAAATGGTCAATCCTTTCTAATAATGTTAATAATGCTGTTGCTGCAAACAAAAGTAAACAAACTAGAATTTCTAGTAATAACTCTACTGATATAGATGATAATTTAATAGAAAAGATAAGCAATAGTCAAGGTAATAATCCATCTACATTTAATTCTTATGTAACTTCTAATAATATTTTGAGTAATCCTGGTAATGCAAATGTAACTAATAACCCAGTAATATCCAACATACCTTACTATGATGGTAATATGTTTAATAACAATAGTACTTGTGTTACAAATGGTAAGGATGGCTCAGATATAAATTTTGAAAATCGTATATCACATAACGTAAACGATGGTTTAACTAGTAATTGTATTTCTATTAATAATGATGTTATTACTGTCCCAAACAATATTTACTATGTAAATGCTAACAATGGTATGATTAATAGTGCAAATAATAGTCTAATAAATAGTAATTCTGTAACTGTTTCCAATGATATTGATGAAAATACTGCTTATTATAATATGCAATTTCCAATGTTAAGCTCTGGACAGGCCCCGGTGTCTACACCAATTAAAAATAAAAGAATGATTAACAGTAATAGCGACGAGGAAGGCTTTACTAGGCCCAGGAAAACAGCTAACATTAAAGCTACTCTGGCAGCCCCCCTTACTAATATTAGCAATAAATTTAATGTGTTAGACAATGCTGACTCCATCCAAGAAAACAATGCAAACACTGACCCAACTCCTTTCAGCAGTCAGCAGAAGGAAAAAATTCCACCCATCTTGGTGAAATACGAGGAAAATTTTAATGTCCTAATTAACCAGCTAAAAACAAATATTGATAAAAGCATTACTGCAAAACTCGCAGGTGAATATCTGAAGGTTTTTCCTTCTACATCTGATTCCCATAGAGCTATTACAACCTATTTAACTGACAACAATATTGAATGTCTTATTATCAAAAATAGACTTGACAAACCAACAAAGGTGGTCATTAAGGGACTCCCCCCACCACCTCTACTGATCTCATAAAAGAGGAATTGATGCTTAGAGGCTTTGATGTTGCTACTGTAACAGTCATGAGAAAGCACAGAAAGAAGGAGCCTATCCCATGCTTTCTGATCACCCTAATCACAAATGAAATTGCTCCAAAAATTTATAATTTAAAAGATCTTTTGAATTTAATAATTAAGGTCGAAAAATATGTAAACACCAGGCCGGTCCAGTGCTACAACTGTCAGGGATTTGGTCACAATTCTGCCGTTTGCTTTTTGAAGCCAAATTGTGTAAAGTGTGGAGCTAAGCATGCTTCTAGAGACTGCCCCCATCAAAAATTAGATAAACCAAAATGCTGCAACTGTGGAAATAGCCACACAGCCTCCTATGGAGGCTGCTTAGCAAACCCAGTCAACAGAAGCAAGAAAATTCAAATAACTCCTAACGCTGCTAGTAACTTTACTAAAAAAGGCCTCTCATTTGCGCAGGCCGCCAGAAATAACAACGATAAACAAGAGTCAACTCCACCTACATCGAACCCGCAAACCACAACAGACTTTAGTCAATTTGAAAACATTAATATAATTATGAAACTACTCAAAGAAGTTAACTCAATTTTTAAAGCCTTTCCTGCCCTCATGCAGGCTGTCCCAATCTTAGAACGCACTATTAATCCAACGGACAAAGTGCACATTTTACTAAAAGCCCTAAATATTAACGATACCAATAATGACAGTTAAGGAATTTAACAACATAAAAATAATGATTTGGAACGCCAATGGCATACTTACTAAACTTACTGAATTAAAAAATTTTGTGTCAAACAATCATCCTGACCTTATCCTAGTACAGGAAACCCACCTGATGAACTCTTATATGGTCAACATCCCCAATTATGCAGTGTATAGAAATGATCGAACCAGCCAGCAGGGCGGAACGGCCATATTTATAAAAACAAAAATCCCTCACTCACACATACCAACACCCAGGCTCCATTTTGCAGAAGCCACAATTATTAAACTGCATTTTTCAAATAATGGTGACATTACAGTTGCATCGCTGTATATCCCCCTAATAATCCCCCCAATGCAGCACTCTCGATGGATCTAGAAACCTTAGCTTCACTAAGCTACAAAATTATTCTAGCTGGCGACCTCAATGCCAAACACCCAAATTGGGACTGTCCCTACAAGAATAAATCTGGACGCACGATTGCCTCCCTAGTTCAAAATACTGAATTCAACATATACAGGCCAGACAAGCCAACACACTATGGACAAATACATGGGAACTACATTGACCTCATGCTGTCCAGAGGAGTCCAATCACCAATGAAACTTTCTACTGTTGAAGACCTCCAATCAGACCACTACCCGGTGTTAATCTATTATGGCCACTCCACACAACAGGGAAATGAATACCACACCACTTACCATAACTGGAATGTCTTTAGAAATGTCATTAACAACTCCCTCTCACCTAATTCATTAAGCCCCATTGTTACTGAAGATCAAATTGAAAATAAAGCAGAAGAACTAACAAAAATAATACAACAAGCTCTTGATACCAGTAAACGCCTGAAACCCACACAACCAACCAATTTTCTTCCCGAAAACATCATTAACTTAATTAAAACTAGAAATAGACTTCGCAAGCAATTTAATAGATATAAAACGACTGAATTAAAAACCCAAATAAACGCCCTTAAAAGAACCATCAAAAATGAAATTGATAAACACAACTGTAATAGCTGGAACTCCTATCTCACTAATTTAAATGTTGAAGATGGCTCCTTCTGGAGGGCAGTCAAGAAAAGAAAAACAAAGAAGGGCGTACTTCCCCCCTCATGGACGGCCCCAGAATGGCCATTACAGTACAAGAGAAAGTAGAAGCGCTTGCAAACTCCCTCGAGGATCAATTCCAAGAAAACACAACCGACGATAACACAAGTATTCGTAATGAATCCTATGTTAACTTTCTCGTTAGCTCCTACTTCCGTCACAATAATTTTACCCCCCAGGATACTCAGACAATCAATGCCTCAGAGGTGGAAGAGGTTATACAAAAACTAAAACCCAAAAAGAGTCCGGGCTACGATCTTATAACTAACAAGGCGATCAAGCAAATCCCGGTTACTGCAGTATGTCTACTCACTGACATAATCAATGCCATAATTAATATTGGACATTTTCCCACACTTTGGAAAAAGGCAGTAGTCATTCCGATCTACAAACAGGGAAAAAACAGAAATCTACCCTCCAGTTACAGGCCAATATCCTTACTGCCAACGATGGCCAAAATAGCTGAAAAGTTCATTCTGAATAAACTGTTAGATTTTGATGCCCAGATGAGCATCATAATCCCTCAGCAATTTGGTTTTCGGAGGAAACTATCCACATCCCACCAATTGCTCCGGGCAGTGGAGAAGATAGCAAAAGGTATTGCTAACAAAAAATCTACTGGAGGAATTTTTCTGGACATAGAAAAAGCTTTTGACCGTGTTTGGCATCAAGGCTTACTATTCAAATTAATTACTTACAACTTCCCTCCCATTCAGATCAAACTCATAAGAAACTACCTAACTAATAGAAAATTTACCGTAAGGTTTGATAATGTTTACTCCCAGGAAAAGCCCATATTAGCAGGCGTCCCACAGGGATCACTGCTGGGCCCATTCCTATTTAATGCCTTCATCAATGATATTCCGCAGAGCCCTAATACTATGCTCTGCCTGTTTGCGGATGACACTGCCATATTAACCACAAATAGCAATCACAAAACACTACACCAACACTTATCAGAACACCTGAAGGTAATAGAAGAATGGCTTGTTAAATGGAAAATAAAGGTAAATCCGACCAAGTCCCAGGCAGTTCTTTTCACAAGAAAAATGTTACCGTGTGAAAAGGTCAAATTAGCGGGAAGAGAAATTCCCTGGGCTAGTAGGGTTGATTACCTTGGACTCACTATTGACAGGAGACTAACGTGGAAAGCCCATATTACTAAAATCAAAAATAAATTCATAGCAGCTAAAACTACCCTTTATCCACTGCTAGCCCCCAAGTCAAAACTCTCGCTAACAAATAAACTCCTAATATATAAAGCCTACCTCAGACCGATAATAACCTATGCTGCTCCAATCTGGGGAGGAGCAGCTGATTCAAATATCAAAGTCTTAGAAGCTCAGCAAAGCAAAATACTTAGACTTATTACTAACTCAGAGTTTTACTTTAGAAACCACCAAATAAGAGAGAACTTGGGAATTCTGCCTCTAGCCCGCTACCTTAAATTTCTTGCATTTAATTTCTACCATAAATTATACACAATCAACAATAGTGAGATTCAGGGTATTGAACTTTACAGTCCTTATGACCTAACGCATTTCCATAGGCCCAGAGCAGTGTTGAGAGTAAAACCTCTCACCAATATCTCCATTTATTCAAATAATTCCAAACGGAAAAGAAAGAAGAATAATAATTAATGGAAATCATATCTCTACCTAAATAAAATCTTGTGAACCACATTGTAAATAAATCGTGTGGAACCTGTAAATATCTCAGTTTTATGTAATCTTAAACAACTATGGATATGTATCATTCTTTGTCCTCCGTTGTAAATATTCTAACGGTACTATCAAGAATTATTGTCATCAACCTGTGTTTTTTTTTCTTTGTAACTCCTTGGTAAATATTTTAACGGAATCTGTGTGCTTCAAAGAATTATTGTAATCATCCTGTGTATTCTCCTTATATTTTCCTTCGTAAAAAATTTTATATGGATTTTATGTGTACAAAGAATTATTGTCATCATCTAAGTGTCTATTACTAGGATTACTCAATTACTTAGTCCAAAAACACAAGTCATGCAGAGTGCATCCAGTGGGAGCACTTACCTCAATAGTTTTGTATTATTCATTATTGTATCTTTATTTCTGATTTTTTAATCACCAGGCCAAGACTATCCAAGGACTCCAATTCTTTAGAAAACGAGGTACATGGCCGGAAGGCTACAGACCTCCCTCAATTCCAGACAAAAAAAAAAAAAAAAAAGGGATTGATTGTTGTGGATTGAGCTGGCTGTGATTGGTCACTGTTTCACCATTCCCTTCTGCATCCATTGATTACAGATCCAAATCACAGTTGCTTGGTTTCTTCCAACACGATCACCGATTTCTATAGAAGATAATACCTCTATAGGCTACTACTCCTTCTCAGTCTTAATCAGGAACTTGCCCGAAAGACACATGATATATTCTACGAGTTAAATAGCTTAAAGAAAATCACACAAAAAAACAATAACCATACTCATCAATCTCTTCCCTCTTTATATAGCACTTGTAGGTTGCACTATAGAGACCCCGTGATATGCGTAATCGCCGCAATGCTTTTGATCCGTAAATCTTATTGTTGTAAAGCATGATCACATTATTTGTACACTTCTTTCAGGATATAGTATTGTGGGTGATCGTCAATATATTATACGTCATAAATTTCTGAATTTTCGATGATTAGGTTATTTTCGATGATTAGGATTAGGTTATATTTAATTATACAATAAAAAATAATAAACTGTTATTATTAATACTTTTTTAAAGATGCTATAAACATTGTTATTATAATAACAATAACGGTTAATAACCGTAATTGTTATTATAATAACAATTATTACAATAACGGATATAATATTAACAATAACGATTGTTAAATATCAACATTAACCACTGTTTGCGCTGTCAATATGTAGAAAACTCTCTACCCATATCATCAATTGTTGACTCGTGGCTTAGGACTGTGGATTACCGCGTAATGGGAATGCCACCATATTGAAAAAGCTGTCATATTGAATGCCACCATATTGAATTGCTGAAGAATCATCAAATAGTTACGGTTTATAATCCTATTACTCATACAGAGAAATAAAATCGTCAAGATATCCTCGTCTCTTGAATATTCTAGTGGACTAACTGCCATAGTCACATATCAGTTTGCTTTTGAAGATTCAAACGCAACTGTAAGTTTCTTATTTTACTTTTATTTTTCTGTATTTTTATTAGAATATCAAATAAATTAAAATTAAAAAAAATATCTTTAATAAAACTATATTTTCAGCACCTAAAATAATTTCCAAAATTTTGTACCTAAAATTGTGGTATCGTCATATCAGACATATTTCAAATTCCAAATGTAAGTTTTAAGTATTGATCAAAACTTTTCATTTGAATGTAATATTCTTTCAAACACATAAAGTAAGACATTATAGCAGGTAGAGGATTTTAATTTTAGTAGACTTTAACGTACTCATTTTACAAAAATTAAATGAGCTTTTCAATCTATTTTTGTATGAGTTCATTAAAGTGTTCTTTATAAAAATAAAGAACACTCACAATACGTCACACACACACACACACACATATATATATATATATATATATATATATATATATAAATATATATATATATATATATATATATATATATATATATATATATATATATATATATAGAGAGAGAGAGAGAGAGAGAGAGAGAGAGAGAGCATCCACCGACCGTATTCCTTCGGGTGGGACGGTGCCCTTTGTGGTAATGGTATTACCAAAGTTATTATTATATATAGAGTGTGTAAATGGTTAACAAACAAAAAACAAAACGCAGTTTTTAAAAAATGAACACACTTTAACTCTACAAATATTGGACAAACAATAACATTTAAATAGGTCAAAGCTATTTTGCTATAGTGCCTACTCGCACTGGTAACAATATCATATCAAACATTTATCGAAGCAATTATTGACGGAGCACCTACTCGGCGTCCACAGTATATAAGTAAATCTCTCTTATTCCATGAAACACTTACTCTCTGCTATCTGGAAGCATACGCGATGCTCGCTGTCAACTAGCGACATCTATTGACAATTCTGAGTCCTACAGCTCGGCATCCTGACCCACGTTTTCGACCTCGGAAACATAGATCAGATTCAGTTGACATTCTCTGAAAATGAAACAAAAAAGGAAAGAAAATCCATGATAAAAAAAACAAAAAGAAATTTGAGCAGGAAGTACACAGTTCTAAACAGGAACAGTCCAGGGCTTCATATTGTCAACAGCTGTGGAGGTATAACCAGGACCTTCATGATATCCAACCTTCTTTACTTGATAACGATCTTTACCCTTTTTCCCAGTTATTCGATATGGTCCGAAGAACTTGGGTTCTAACTTTAAACCACTTCCATACTGCGTGCGTTGTATGGCCACAAAATCACTGACTGATGTTGTGCACATGAGCCTTTTTTCTTTTCTTGTTATAAGTTCTTTCATTTTCTTCCTGAATTTTTAGAATTTCTTTCCTTGCCTTATCTCGCATATCTTCTCTGTTTCTCATAAAAAGGTTAGTTTCTTCTTCTTCAAGAATTACGACTATTTTCATGTCTTCTGGTCTTTTCATAATGATTCCTACAAGAAGTTCAAAAGGTGAATATTTATTACTTTCACCTTTTGCTTAACTGCTTGTAGTACAGTTAAGGATCTGTTGCACATCAGCAACATATTTGTACCATTTGCTAGGATCTTCTATGGACAAATTAGATAAAACTGGAACCAAAGTTCGATTAATCCTTTCCACTTGTCCATTTCCTCTCGGAATTCCGGTAGTTGAAAACACGTGCTTTATTTCTCTTTCTCACAATACTCCTAGAAGATTTGGGGGGTGAAGCTTGCTCCTTTATCAGTTATCAATCTGAATGGACTTATAAAGATGGATTGAAGAACTTTAAATTTTTGTAACATATCCTCAGTTGATGTAGATTTTACATGAAAAAGCCAGACGAATTTTGTGAATGTGTCCGCAACAGTGAGAATATGGTTGTAATTCTTATTAGTTGACGGAAATGGGCCTATGAAATCAACGTGAAGAGTACTTAAGAGACTGTTTTCTTTTGGTATAGGGTTGAGAAGACCTTCACCTTTTCCACGTTTTATTTCACACAAAATGCACTCTACACAGTTCATGATAACTTGTTCAATTCGTTTTCTAAGGTTAGGAATGTAAAAATCTTGCTTGAGAAGATCTTCCGTCTTAGACACAGCAAAATGTCCTCTGTTATGAGCTTTTTGAATAATATCAACTTATGTTTCTGGTACCATGAATAATTCCCGACCATTGTTATACTTGTATAATACTCCATTTTTCACTAATTAATCTTCCTTCAGCCCTTGCTCGACTAAGGATTTCAGCAGCTGGAGATGTTCATCGCTGTTTTGTGCATATGTAATTGTGGCTGTCAGTTCTCCCTGAGAACGAGTAACCATCAAAACGGCATTTCTACATAAGGCATCTACATGTCTTATGTCTACATCCAGATCTATGAACGATTTCTTATTCTAACTCTTCCAAAAGTAATGTCCACCGAGCTATTAGGAAAGATGTCTTTTTTTAAACATAGTCTTTTGAAAAGCGTTACAGTCTGCTAAAATTTTGATTTTAGATCCCAATAAACAATTTCTAAATTTTTAAGAGCTTCCACAATAGCTAAAACTTCAAGTTCGTAACTACATAGATTTTCTTGATGCGGGATCGTTTTCTACTCATGTAATGAATAGGATGAAATTGTCCATCGTCAGATTTCCGTAGCAAAACAGCACCAAATTCCTGGCTACTTGCATCCGTATGTAATTCTAGTGTGGCTCCTTATTTGAAAATATGCAGAACAGGAATTGTTGTCAAAAATTCTATTAATACAGTTAAAGTTCTATTATACAGTTTTAGCATAGTTAGAAATAAATTTTCTGAAATATCCAGTAAGACCTAAGAAGCTCTGAATCTGCTTAAGAGTTTTGGCCTCTGGAAAATTTTGAACTGCAATTATTTTTACAGGCGAAGGGCAAATTTTATCATTCTCAATAATATATCCTAGAAATTATATTTTTCTTTTAAGAAATTGACATTTTTTAAAATTAATGTCTAAGCCATATTTTATAGCTACTGCCAAAACACGTTTTAATTTTTCTAAACCTAACTCCTCACCACGTGACGGTATAATGAAATCATTCATATAAACTACAACAGTATTATCCCTCATTAAGTCTTTAAACACATTGTAAATAAATCTTTCAAATACACGAGGCGAGTTACACAAACCAAATGGAGTTTTCAAAAATTCATATGGACGTGCATGACTGATAAATGCCAAGTATTCAGTACACTTTTCCTCCACACGAACATGAAAAAATCCGTTCTTTAAATCTAACTGTGTTAAAATCTTCGCTCCCCTAAATGATCTAAAACTTTCTCTATTTGAGCCATAGAAAACAAGTCTTTAATCACCTTCTTATTTAATTCCCTAAAATCCCCACATAAACGCGATGTTCCATCTCGTTTCTTACATAAAACAATTGGTGAAGCACATTCTGAACGAGAAGGTTTTATTATCCCATCCCGTAAACATTCGTCAGTTTCTTGATCGACTACTTTCTGATCTTAAAAAAGGAATTCTTCTACAGTGCAGTGAAACCCCAGCAAATCATCTTTTAATATTATATTCTTTTTTAACTCAGTTGTACGTGGATATTTAAGTGGTTTGTAATTTTTAATTAAATTCGAAACACTATCGCGTAAATTTTTGTTAACAATATGAACTAAATTTATATCCTCTCCCTCACTAATCGCCGCAGAAAAAAAAGACAAGAAATTATTATCAACAAAATAAGAATCCTCTTCTTCAGTAAAGTGAGTGTCACTTGACCTTGGCATTTTCGTTAAATCCCTACTTTCTAGCACTTTTAAGTACCGAGGGGGGAAGATGGAGTCAACAATCAGTGAATCACACATTGCCGCTGCTTCTAAGTCTACTTGGGGATTTTCGCATACATAAAAACGCAACACGACACTTCGGTGAGAACTTTATGGACGAAACAATTTTGAACTTCGATGGCCCTTATAGATTGCTTATGCGGAAAAAGAGAACTCTTAACAATAATAAGCTCACTTCCTGAATCTTTTAAGCTACTTAATTTTTTGTCATCAATTAATAATTCTATATATTCTAGATGATTTTCTACGCTGTTATCTAATTTAGTTTACACTCCCAATACAATGCTTTTCTAGCTTTTAAATTTTCATTTTTATTCTTGCGCTTAGGACAATCACGGGAATAATGAAAATTTTCCCCCTTTTCCCCACAAACATAACAACATCGGTCGGATTTAGAATTTTGATACACAGAGTTACGTATTTGCTCTCTTTTGATATTTTTACTGAAACTAGATCTTTTATTCTCATAGCTTTGGGATCGCGAGCTATTGACTTCCGGTTTTGTTCTAGACGAGAAAAATAAATCGCATTCCCATCCCAATTCATTTGGAGTTAACCAGATTTGACCTTCACGAATGTTAATATGTTCCCTAGTTTTAAAATCAAGAGTTTCATATAATTTATCGGACACCATAAGATCACACAATTTTTTAAAATCATTAACCTCCGTTAGTCTACAATAATAATCAAAAGTTACGCTAAGCCGTGAAACGAACTGTACATGGGATTCTGTTGAAAATTTTTGCGCATTTTTAAAATTACATAAACTCTCACGCGGTGTAGGCTGAAATTGTTTTTAAATTAACTCTTTTAATTCATCACAATTACTAATTTCCGCTTCGGTAGTAAAAGCCAAAGCATTGTTTCATTTATCACTTAATAAATTAATCAATATTTCCGATTTTCATTTAGTTGGAACATTTTTCGTTCTGTAAGCTTTTTCGAGGACTGAAAAAACAAACGCAGAGCTTCTGGTCTTTCGAGCACAGATATAGCGAGAGTTTCAATACTTTTTATCAAATTTTCTAGGCTTCCTGAAGCCAACTCAAAATTTTTCTCTGCATGATTTACATTTTCACTAACTAATCACAGCTTTAAGTTTTGTAGCTCAATTTCACTTTCAATTTGAGCTAATTTAATTCTTGCTAACTCAATTTGAGATTGTTCATCTGATATTTTATTCTTTTGATCTTCTGTGATCAACATAATTATATCCTTTACAAATTCAGGATCAGTTTTCAGAATATCAGAATTTTCAATAATAGCTTTAATCTCTTTAACTTTAGCTTCCGCTGGAACATTCAAATCCAATTCTTCAGCAATTACTCTTGGCTCTTTTTTTCTTATATTATTAAGTAAATTAGTCATTTCTTTAAAGAAAAAAACAAAGAATCACAATAAAAACAGATAAAAATGCTTTACCTCAGTTGTTGCTGGTAACCTGAGGTTGTAGACTTCGTATTCGGATTTTAATTCAATTATTATAATCTTCACAGCTCATTTCTATCCACAGTTCAGTTAATTCAATCACAATTAATTTCAATCGAGCCACTGCCCCCAGAAAATTGTAGAGTGTGTCCATGGTTAGCAAACAAAACACTGTTTAAAAAAACGGACACACTTTAATTCTACAAATATTGGACAAACAATAACATTTAAAAAGGACAAAGTTATTTCGCCATAGTGCCTACTCGCACTGGTAACGATATCATATCAAACATTTATCGAAGCAATTATTGACGGAGCACCTACTCGCGCGTCCGCAATACATAAGTAAGTCTTTCTTACTCCTTGAAACACTTACTCTCTGCTGCTTGGAAGCATACGCGATGCTCGCTGTGAACTAGATACGCAACACATATTAAGTATTCCTTATTACATGAAGAATACTTAATATGAGTGCTATGATTTGATAATACAATATAGCATTCTTTTGTATATAAACTTATTCTTTATTGCTGATAATTCTAACATGCTATATTTCATTGTAACATACAATGTTACATACCTTATATAACCCCGTATATTATTTATTTTATTTTTGCGATGTACTAGGATGGTTCACAGCGTTGCACTCTAGCAGTGGAAGTCAAAAAACACTTTATTAAAAAGTGCCCTGTTATACAATATACCCGACGATGTTATCTGGCTCGATGTCCTGATGATAGAAAATCGCTCCTTGGTTCTTGAACCAGCTATAAATGGTGTCTGAACCTGGTCATCGTTTAAAAATTGTCTTCTACCTAAATGTTATTTGAGCTTTCCGAACACATAACAGTCGCAGGACGCTAGATCAGGCCTGTGTGGTGGGGGCTCTTCCAAAATTGCGAAGCAAATCCTGCGCTGTGCGTGCCTTTCACCCGCTCCGCCGTATCCGATGTGCTGAAGGTTTTTGGCCTTCCTTGCCTTTCCGCATCAACAGAGTCTGTGGGACCGTCTTTGAACCACTGGCACCATTTCACGACGGTTGAAAGTGACATTGCACATGGCCCACACACCGCCGATACTTCAAGAGGAATCTTCGTACTCATTAAGCGTTTTACCCACAAAAAAGTATACTATTCCGCGGACTTTAATGTTTTAGAAATTTTCCTGTCGATGCGCCATGTTTTTTGCTCATACTACACAACAGCGGTTCAAACTATCCGGATGAAGTTGCAGCAGTTGGATGCCGTGGTACTCAGTTATCGTCTACGCAAGATTCGTCCTTCTTTCGCATAGATGCCATCTCTGGTGGGACGTGCGTATGTTTGACAAATGTGAATGAATTAGATTTTTAAATATGGTCAGTATCGCCCTTTCGGATTTGTATTACCAATCGGACTCCAATATGTTTGCGTATCGAACCAGTAAAGGATGTTTCGCAATTTTTCGTAAATTAGTTTTGTTTCCAAATTTATCAATCGAAGTGTAAATCAGAAAAATAAAAATTAATTTAGGATGTAATTTTTATGTTTCATTGAATTTTGGTCTACTTTTTCTTGCTATATATATATATTTATATTTATTTTCTGGTTTTATGCATACATTTTATATATATTCTACTTTTAATTTCAAGTTTTTATGTATATGTTACCTTAAAAATAATTCATTGCAAATGTTCTTGCCGAAGATTCTCTCACAGTTACTGTAATATTATAAGTAAACTAAAAATGCTTGACATTCGTTCAGCTTTCCGACACCTTTTAGATTTTGCATACCTCATTTTCAAAAATACTTATGACGGCATAATTAATATGTTAAGTCTGATTTATTATTTTCAAAGGCTATTAGAAAGGAAAAAGAGATTATATTTCTCACAATTTAATATATTTTTATGTAAAGGAAAAAGCAAAAAAGCATAAGACTAAGACTATAAGGACCATTAACCCTTTAACCGGCTATCCCGAGTACACTCGGGCAAACATTTCTGTGCGTTTTCCGGCTATCCCGAGCCCCTTGGTAGGGGCAACGGGCTTCACTGCAGTACTTTAAATTCAACCCCCGAATTGATGGATTGCCGTGAAATCGTGGCTTGGGAACTTACTTACTGAACGGTCATGGTTGATTTAACTAATGTGAGCGGGAATCGAAAGCATTTCAAGAAAGCAATAGTTTTACTTTTCTATATTTATTCACATTTAAATTTTCATAGTTGAAGATTCTCTAATTTTTGTGATTTATAAAAAGTATATTTAATACTAGTTTTCATTACATTTTTTATCAAGTTTTTAAATAACATTATTTAATTTCTTTGTATAATACACATATATTATATATATATATATATATATATATATATATATATATATATATATATATATATATATATATATATATATATATATATATATATTGTTATATAATTTAATTGGAAACTGGACATAATGAGATTATATTAATATGGGACTTAGTGACAAGGTTAAAATAATGAGGAATCTATATAATTTAAATATTCAAAAATATGAACTTTGAAAAAGTTAAAAAATTTTCTTAAAATTAGAATGGATAAAATAAGTTATAAATTGAATATTATTTTTTAAACATTTGAATGAATTTAGTATTTTAAACAATTTTGTAATGATTTTTGTACGTATTTATTCCTTGTAATCTCTCAGATTTTAACTAATTTCCCAGTGAACCTAATTTTAATTTATAAATTAAATAATTTGTTTCTAGAGTTATCATTTTAAATGCTTATATATTTTTATTAATGATTAACAAAAAATCGGAAATCTTATTTATACAAAATATGTGTTTATATAAATAAAATATTAAAGCTTAAATCATTTTTTATTGAATGTAAGAAAAAAATAATATTATAAATCGAACTAAATTCTTTCACACTTGATTTTAAAATGTAAAACTTTAAATTTTAAAATATTAAATTAAATTTTAACGTTTAACTGTATTTAAATTTTTAATAATGAAATTATTTCCATAGAAAACTAATATTTATGGCGTTATTTCATCAGATACATATACATTTATAATAAAATGTAAATTATGCTTAAATGCTAGTATGATTCTTACCCTTACTGAAGACACTTCCAAACATTTTATTTTATACATGTGACATGAAAATATTTGCTAATAAATGTTATAAGTTTGCTTTGAAGGTTTATTACTTATTATATTTATTTATAAAAACAATTAAAACTATGAAAATAAATCGAGGGATATAAAACTCAGTCAAAGCATAAATCTTAACATCATGAAATTTTTAATTCTATTTCGTAACATCCCTTTGATAAGCTTTGTTTGGAATCAAGTATTCAGTTTTAAAAAATAAGGTCTTAAAATAATATTAATTTTCTAAAATTTACAGAATTTTCACCACTTATGCTAACAGTTTTCTTCTGTGAATAGAAGAATAATTTGCAAACTATCATTCAAAATATAAAATTATTTAGACTCCATATTTTAGAATATAAAAATGATTTTTCAAATTTAGATAATATGTAATTTAGACAATTAAAATTATTCAAAGCAAAAATCAAAAATGTACCACAAAAAATAATATTTATTAATTCTTAATCTAAAAAATCATGACAAATTATATGCTATTGAAATTTTTTTAAAAATATGTAAGCTAAGGAAGTGTATAAAGCATTATAGAAATTTATGATACTGGAAGGAATATGAAAAAGATAGATAGCCATATACAAAAATTGATTTGGTGCTTTGAAAATTTTAAGCAACAATTGTAAATTTATTTCTAAAAGCAATCAAAAGGATAATTATTTAAAAATAATTATCCTTTTTTACATTTTATATCCACATTATATCAATAAACACATATTATATACATTTTTATCATAAATGTGTACTAGTCAAATTGGTTTCATGTTTTGAGAAAATTGAAGCTTACTATAGCAACTTTAAATAAAATAAAATTTTGAAAATCAAATATCTACTCAGATTTTACTTTCGAAATAGTAGAAATAATTATTTCTCCTTATATCATGCAATTCAAAAAATAATAGAAATAAATGGAACTCATATATATTGTTAAATGTAAATATATTTTGCATTTATTGTAATGTTTACTGTCACATTTTAAAATATTTTTTCACTAATTTTATTTAATATTTTTTCATAATTTTTTCATACTATTGAAATAATAGCATAGAGATTTCCTTTCTTTTATTCTCCTTCTAAAATTTTTCAGCGTGAGATACAACATTTTATTATTTGTGCAAAACAATTTAAGAAATATAAAAGATATCTAATCACAACATGAATCTTATATCGAGAGATATTTCTTGCATAGTTAGAAACAGAGAAATCTTTCTCTACAAAGAATTTAATATGTAATTTAATGCATGTTATTTTAATACGTAAAAAAATTAAAAGCTTAATTACTTCCCTAAAAATAGACTTCAAATTATATTTAAAAAATTTTGAATGAACAATTTATATTCAAATAAAAAATTTACAAAATTTCAACTGAAAAGAATAGTTTACAATAAACTCTGAAGTCTATTGTTAAGCAATTAATGTAGCTTTTTATTTTTTAAGCTATTAAAATTTTAAAAATTTGTCGAAATTCTTCAATTTGTGTATAAAGCAACAGAGCTGTTTCTTTCAATAATTTTGAAAATTATTTGATGATTTTAAAAAATAGTGTTGACTTTGAAAAGTATTGACAATAATTAAAATCAATTAATAATTAAATTGCAAATTAACGCGTTTTAAAAGCTATTTAAATCATTTATTCATTGAGTTAGCTATCATACATATATTTTTTATTTAAAAATTTTAAATATAAAAACTGCGTAGAAGTAAATTAAATTTATTGATAATAATTTTCAAAATAATAAAATAAAATTTATATTAATTGTAATTAAAAAATTATAATAGAGACTTTCAAGCAGAACATTCATAAAGAAAACTACTAGCACACGTGGGTTTCTTCAGCTGACAACGATTGATGGTCTTTCCCCACTGCAAGTGATTAGAATGTGATTATTGTGAGGTGGTCCAGGGTAAAACGGAAATGCGCCTCATCAAGAGTTAGAGGCTTTTGTATTCTTGACAAGTTTTAAAGGGGGAAAAACTTTTTTTTTTTTTTTTCGTCTGGAATTGAGGGAGGTCTGTAGCCTTCCGGCCATGTACCTCGTTTTCTAAAGAATTGGAGTCCTTGGATAGTCTTGGCCTGGTGATTAAAAAATCAGAAATAAAGATACAATAATGAATAATACAAAACTATTGAGGTAAGTGCTCCCACTGGATGCACTCTGCATGACTTGTGTTTTTGGACTAAGTAATTGAGTAATCCTAGTAATAGACACTTAGATGATGACAATAATTCTTTGTACACATAAAATCCATATAAAATTTTTTACGAAGGAAAATATAAGGAGAATACACAGGATGATTACAATAATTCTTTGAAGCACACAAATTCCGTTAAAATATTTACCAAGGAGTTACAAAGAAAAAAAAAACACAGGTTGATGACAATAATTCTTGATAGTACCGTTAGAATATTTACAACGGAGGACAAAGAATGATACATATCCATAGTTGTTTAAGATTACATAAAACTGAGATATTTACAGGTTCCACACGATTTATTTACAATGTGGTTCACAAGATTTTATTTAGGTAGAGATATGATTTCCATTAATTATTATTCTTCTTTCTTTTCCGTTTGGAATTATTTGAATAAATGGAGATATTGGTGAGAGGTTTTACTCTCAACACTGCTCTGGGCCTATGGAAATGCGTTAGGTCATAAGGACTGTAAAGTTCAATACCCTGAATCTCACTATTGTTGATTGTGTATAATTTATGGTAGAAATTAAATGCAAGAAATTTAAGGTAGCGGGCTAGAGGCAGAATTCCCAAGTTCTCTCTTATTTGGTGGTTTCTAAAGTAAAACTCTGAGTTAGTAATAAGTCTAAGTATTTTGCTTTGCTGAGCTTCTAAGACTTTGATATTTGAATCAGCTGCTCCTCCCCAGATTGGAGCAGCATAGGTTATTATCGGTCTGAGGTAGGCTTTATATATTAGGAGTTTATTTGTTAGCGAGAGTTTTGACTTGGGGGCTAGCAGTGGATAAAGGGTAGTTTTAGCTGCTATGAATTTATTTTTGATTTTAGTAATATGGGCTTTCCACGTTAGTCTCCTGTCAATAGTGAGTCCAAGGTAATCAACCCTACTAGCCCAGGGAATTTCTCTTCCCGCTAATTTGACCTTTTCACACGGTAACATTTTTCTTGTGAAAAGAACTGCCTGGGACTTGGTCGGATTTACCTTTATTTTCCATTTAACAAGCCATTCTTCTATTACCTTCAGGTGTTCTGATAAGTGTTGGTGTAGTGTTTTGTGATTGCTATTTGTGGTTAATATGGCAGTGTCATCCGCAAACAGGCAGAGCATAGTATTAGGGCTCTGCGGAATATCATTGATGAAGGCATTAAATAGGAATGGGCCCAGCAGTGATCCCTGTGGGACGCCTGCTAATATGGGCTTTTCCTGGGAGTAAACATTATCAAACCTTACGGTAAATTTTCTATTAGTTAGGTAGTTTCTTATGAGTTTGATCTGAATGGGAGGGAAGTTGTAAGTAATTAATTTGAATAGTAAGCCTTGATGCCAAACACGGTCAAAAGCTTTTTCTATGTCCAGAAAAATTCCTCCAGTAGATTTTTTGTTAGCAATACCTTTTGCTATCTTCTCCACTGCCCGGAGCAATTGGTGGGATGTGGATAGTTTCCTCCGAAAACCAAATTGCTGAGGGATTATGATGCTCATCTGGGCATCAAAATCTAACAGTTTATTCAGAATGAACTTTTCAGCTATTTTGGCCATCGTTGGCAGTAAGGATATTGGCCTGTAACTGGAGGGTAGATTTCTGTTTTTTCCCTGTTTGTAGATCGGAATGACTACTGCCTTTTTCCAAAGTGTGGGAAAATGTCCAATATTAATTATGGCATTGATTATGTCAGTGAGTAGACATACTGCAGTAACCGGGATTTGCTTGATCGCCTTGTTAGTTATAAGATCGTAGCCCGGACTCTTTTTGGGTTTTAGTTTTTGTATAACCTCTTCCACCTCTGAGGCATTGATTGTCTGAGTATCCTGGGGGTAAAATTATTGTGACGGAAGTAGGAGCTAACGAGAAAGTTAACATAGGATTCATTACGAATACTTGTGTTATCGTCGGTTGTGTTTTCTTGGAATTGTTCCTCGAGGGAGTTTGCAAGCGCTTCTACTTTCTCTTGTACTGTAATGGCCATTCTGGGGCCGTCCATGAGGGGGGAAGTACGCCCTTCTTTGTTTTTCTTTTCTTGACTGCCCTCCAGAAGGAGCCATCTTCAACATTTAAATTAGTGAGATAGGAGTTCCAGCTATTACAGTTGTGTTTATCAATTTCATTTTTGATGGTTCTTTTAAGGGCGTTTATTTGGGTTTTTAATTCAGTCGTTTTATATCTATTAAATTGCTTGCGAAGTCTATTTCTAGTTTTAATTAAGTTAATGATGTTTTCGGGAAGAAAATTGGTTGGTTGTGTGGGTTTCAGGCGTTTACTGGTATCAAGAGCTTGTTGTATTATTTTTGTTAGTTCTTCTGCTTTATTTTCAATTTGATCTTCAGTAACAATGGGGCTTAATGAATTAGGTGAGAGGGAGTTGTTAATGACATTTCTAAAGACATTCCAGTTATGGTAAGTGGTGTGGTATTCATTTCCCTGTTGTGTGGAGTGGCCATAATAGATTAACACCGGGTAGTGGTCTGATTGGAGGTCTTCAACAGTAGAAAGTTTCATTGGTGATTGGACTCCTCTGGACAGCATGAGGTCAATGTAGTTCCCATGTATTTGTCCATAGTGTGTTGGCTTGTCTGGCCTGTATATGTTGAATTCAGTATTTTGAACTAGGGAGGCAATCGTGCGTCCAGATTTATTCTTGTAGGGACAGTCCCAATTTGGGTGTTTGGCATTGAGGTCGCCAGCTAGAATAATTTTGTAGCTTAGTGAAGCTAAGGTTTCTAGATCCATCGAGAGTGCTGCATTGGGGGGATTATTAGGGGGATATACAGCGATGCAACTGTAATGTCACCATTATTTGAAAAATGCAGTTTAATAATTGTGGCTTCTGCAAAATGGAGCCTGGGTGTTGGTATGTGTGAGTGAGGTATTTTTGTTTTTATAAATATGGCCGTTCCGCCCTGCTGGCTGGTTCGATCATTTCTATACACTGCATAATTGGGGATGTTGACCATATAAGAGTTCATCAGGTGGGTTTCCTGTACTAGGATAAGGTCAGGATGATTGTTTGACACAAAATTTTTTAATTCAGTAAGTTTAGTAAGTATGCCATTGGCGTTCCAAATCATTATTTTTATGTTGTTAAATTCCTTAACTGTCATTATTGGTATCGTTAATATTTAGGGCTTTTAGTAAAATGTGCACTTTGTCCGTTGGATTAATAGTGCGTTCTAAGATTGGGACAGCCTGCATGAGGGCAGGAAAGGCTTTAAAAATTGAGTTAACTTCTTTGAGTAGTTTCATAATTATATTAATGTTTTCAAATTGACTAAAGTCTGTTGTGGTTTGCGGGTTCGATGTAGGTGGAGTTGACTCTTGTTTATCGTTGTTATTTCTGGCGGCCTGCGCAAATGAGAGGCCTTTTTTAGTAAAGTTACTAGCAGCGTTAGGAGTTACTTGAATTTTCTTGGTTCTGTTGACTGGGTTTGCTAAGCAGCCTCCATAGGAGGCTGTGTGGCTATTTCCACAGTTGCAGCATTTTGGTTTATCTAATTTTTGATGGGGGCAGTCTCTAGAAGCATGCTTAGCTCCACACTTTACACAATTTGGCTTCAAAAAGCAAACGGCAGAATTGCATTGCAGTGAAAGCCAAAACTATGTTGCCACCGCGAAGCAAAAATGAAGCACTTTCTTCACTGAACCCCAGACGGTTAAGGGGTTAATTAGTGAATATAATATTGTAATGATATTATTAATTAAAAATTAATAAATTATAAAAAAATATTTCTGTTATTAAAATGGAGACACAAATTAACATGTATGAAGACATATTTTTCGTTTAAATATATTTATGATGATAAAAATGAAATTAAACTTCTAAAATTATAATGATTACATCCAACAATCTATTCATCAATATTTACACCAAGCATTTGTTACGAACTTTTCAGAGAAAAGATATTTTAATAAATTATGCACATTAGAAACATGGTATGATTTTCACTTGTGATGAAAAAATAGTTTTCTTAAAGGAAACATTCAGTATTATTGATTATAACATTTAATATTAAAGAATCTAATACCGATGTTCTTAATATATATGGAATTCTTTTAATTATATATTCCTAAAATTACTTGGAATTTTTCATGCAAAAATAAATTAGTTCCTAACAGGAATAATTTAATAACTTTGAAATGCAGGAACAAATAACGTCTTCCAATAAGAAAGATGTAATAAAGGATTGATTATATGATACATCATGTATATTTATCTATCTACCTATCTATCTATCTATATATATATATATATATATATATATATATATATATATATATATGGGACGGGGAGTGGCCAAGGCGAGATTAACTAATTAACAATTCTTATACAAAGCCTAATATTTAATTAACATGTATTTACAATTATAAATATATACAAGTTTGAGATATTTACAAATGATCATCTTAATAAAATGAAATTTAAAGTTCAAGTTTAAAGTTATGGGGGACAGGAGCAGTCGTCTTGCTGCTATCAAAAAGGAACGTCTTCGCGTCTTTTAGATAATTTCTCTTCTGCCCCGCTCACTGGGGAAGCTGTTGCGCCTCTCGAGCTCCTTCTCAAGTGGGCACTTGAAGTAGTGACGTCGATTAAGTGGTTCACCCACCACAGTTCGGCCGTCCTGATATCGGCTGGCCCTCCAGACGACACTGCAAATACATAAAAAAAGAAAAACAACAAAACAGGGAAAGAAACAAGCAGAACAGAATAATTCCCTGAAAAGAAACAAACTTTATATTCATCTTCTTAGATCTGAAATAAAGAAATGAGTCAGTATATCTTTTAGCTTCATTATAGTCAGTTGGACTTCCGACTATCCTTCAGCACAATTCAACTTTAATTTAACTCCAACTTGCCTAACATCCTCGTCTTTTGGCATACTATACCAGGGTTTTAGAAATTCAGCACAAGTCGTGGTACCGTTAGGTCCTTCATGACTTCCTTCTTTGATTACATCATAGGTGTTGCCTCCTTTAACTTTAGTAACTCTGTATGGTCCTAAATATTTTGGTTTCAGTTTTAAGTGGGGTCCAAACTGAGTTCTCTTAATAGCAACCAAATCGTTAACTCCATAAGATTGTGGTTCTTTTCTTCTTGAATTATACGTTTTCCTGTTTTCTTCTTGGATCTTGAAAATTTGTTGTTTAGCATGTTTTCTGAGTTCATCTCTTTGAGCTTCAAAATTAGCTTGAAATTCCTTTTCAATCATTTCTTGGAGCTTACTAATACCTCCAACGTTCATCTTCGTACCAAAAAGCAACTCAAAAGGTGTGGTATCTATGCTTCGTTGATATGTTGAATTAATCGTCTGCTGCAGTTCGTTCATAAGTTTATACCACTGAGCTGGATTCTCTAAAGATAACTTTGAAAGAACTGATATGATTGTTTGGTTGATCCTCTCAACTTGTCCGTTAGCTCTTGGCAAACCAGTGGTTATTAAATGGTGTTTAATATTCTCTTTAGAGCAATAATCTCTGAATTCACCAGAGCTAAAAGCTGTACCTCTATCAGAAATAATTTGGTAGGGATTTCCAAAGACTGATTTTAGAGTTTCTAATTTCGAAATGACTTCAGCAGATGTTGTGGTCTTCGTAGGAAAAATCCAAACAAACTTAGTAAAAGCGTCAATAATTGTTCAAATATACTTATAATTTTTATGTGTGCTTTCTAAAGGTCCTAAATGATCAATATGGTATGTGTATAGTGGTACGTCATTTTTATGCAATGGGTGTAATAAGCCTTCTTTCTTTCCTCTTTTGTGATTTACAAGAATACAGTGAACGCAATTAGATATGATATTTTCTACTTTCTGTTTAAGTTTGGGAATGAAACAATGGTCCTCAATACTTTTCTCTGTATATTTGATTCCAGTATGTCCCTTTTCATGCGCACTTCTAATAATTTCCATCTGCATACTTCTTGGCACAACCACTAACTCCTTACCATCAACAAATTTATAAAGAACTCCGTTGCTCTCAAAATAATCTTCATAGCTAGAGATTTTTAATAATTCTTTTATCGTTTTTATTTCATCATCATTATCTTGGGCTGATTTTAATTTCGGTATGATATTATCGCTTGAGATGCAAAATATGCTTACAGGGGATCTGCTTAGTGCGTCAACATGAGTCATTCTTGTACCGGAGCGATGCTCAATACTGTAATTAAATTCTTGGAGCAATAAAGCCCAACGAGCAACACGAGTTGACAAATCTCTTTTTTGCATAGTCTTTTCGAATGCGGAACAGTCAGTGACAATTTTAAATGGAATTCCTAATAAGTAAACGCGGAATCTTTTTAACGCTTCAATAATTGCAAGAGCTTCAAGTTCGTAACTGGAATACTTCTTTTCGGCATCTGTTGTCTTTTTACTCATGAAATAGATGGGATGAAAATTTTTATCATTTGGGGATTTCTGTAATAAGATAACTCGATATCCTTCTATGCTGGCGTCACAATGCAGTTCAGTTTCGTAATTTGGGTTGTATATACTTAACACAGGTTTTTGAGCTAAAATTAACTTTAATTGATTAAAAGAGTTTTTTTCCTCTTCACCAAATTTAAATTTTTTATCTTTCTTCAAAAGATTACTCAATGGCCTAGCAATAATGGAATATTTTGGGATAAATTTCCTGAAATATCCAGTCAATCCTAAAAAACTATGGACCTGTTTCAAATTAAGTGGCTCAGGGAAATGAAGCACAGCTTTAGTTTTCAAAGTAGATGGAAAAATTTTCCATTCTTCGATGATATGGCCTAAAAATTCAATGCGCTTCTTCAAAAAATGGGATTTTCTAAAATTTATTTCTAATCCATATTCGCTCGCAAGATTTAAGACTTTTTCAAGCCGTTCGACTCCTTCTTCAGTTGAGGAAGACAAAATAATTATATCGTCCATATAAGGTAAAACAATACCATCATTAATCAATGGTCGGAAAATAGTATTAATAAATCTTTGAAACACAGCTGGGGAATTACACAGTCCAAAAGGAACCTTAAGAAATTGGTACTGTCCTTCATGAGTTACAAATGAAGTGTATTTTCTACTATCCTTCTTTACATCTACATGGAAAAATCCATTCTTGAGATCAATTGTACTAAACACACACGATTCCTGCAATCTATCTAATATATCTTCAATCAATGGGAGGGGAAATCTATCTTTTACAATTACTTTATTTAATCTCCGATAATCTATGCACAAACGAGGTGTTCCGTCTTTTTTCTTTACGATTACTACTGGGCTACAATATTCTGAAGAACTGGGTTCTATTATACCTTGTTCTAACCATTCGTCTATTTGGGTTTCAACTATCTTTTTCTCTGAAAATGGTAATCTACGGGGTTGATGAGATATAGGCTCATTACTTTTTAATAAAATATCTAATTGAACATTAGATGATTTTGTTTTATGTGGTACATAACTCGAAACTAATTGTTGCAACTTATATTTAAATTTTTTTGGAATATTAGGTTCAATGTTCAGTTCAACTTCATTAAAAGTTAAATCGACAGGTAGAATTGATAAAATATTAATTTCTTTTACACATTGATATTTATTTTTAATCTTAATTCCGTTTTCATTAATTAAGGTTTCACCCTGCATTAGTACATTCATTCCTATGATGGCATCATATGACATAACATTATTTTCAACCACATAAATATCTTCTTCACACTTAAAATCATCTATTTTAATATTTCCCTTAAAATAGCCCAACGGCTTTACAACACATTTACCAAAACCACTTAGAGAAGAATTTAACGGAAATAACTCTACAAAATTTAATTTATCAAAGACAGATTTACGAATCAAAGTTACTTGGCTTCCAGTATCTATTAATGCATTAACATTCAAATTATTAATAATTACATCATTCAGTATTGTTTTAACATTAACATTCATTGTTGCTACTTCAGGTTTAGAATTAGTTTCTGGACACAATGAAGCTTTATGTCCAAAATTATTACATCGAAAACATTTAATACCCTTCTCTTTATGTTTACAAAATTTAGAAATATGATTTTTTTCACCACAATTAAAACAAATTTTATCTTTACAATCATCAAAATCACTGTATTTCATTTTTCCAAAACCATCATTGTACCTTATTTTATTTACATTTTCATTCTTAGAATTAACTCTATTACTATATTCATATTTTGATTTCGTTTTATCAAAATTATTATATTTATCATGAGAATTATATTTTGTTTTCGTTTTATCGAAATTATCATATTTAAAATGAGAATTATATTTTGTTTTCGTTTTATCGAAAGCATTTTTACTTTTAACAGAATCACTTTTTATTACTTCATAAACTTTGAGTTTTTCTTTAAATTCACTTAAATTCTTACATCCATACAAAATAATTTTGTTTTCTTGTCTATCATTTATTCCATTAATAACATAATGCATTAAGGCAGATTCTTCAATTTTACCGCAATTGCACAACTCCTTCATTTTTAAAAAATACTCTTGAACAGATTCATAATCACGCATTTTCCTTTTACGCAAAAGATCGTGTAAGTTAGCTGAGTTTATTTCAAACGAAAACTCATCGATCAAGGCTCGTCTCAATTTTTTCCAAGAATTTATTTGTGGTTCTGTCCGAACGAATAATAGAGCATTTCCTCCTAACGATCTTTTAGCCATAACAAATTTTTGTAAGTCTGATAAATTAAATAATTTCGACATATCCTCAAAATGATCAATCCAATTAATTACATTTTCATGTGATTCTGCATTAAATTTAGTAATAGTGCTTTCGATATCTTCATAATTAATATTAACACTTGGAATAACAGTATGTGCATAAAAATCATTTTCACAAACATTTTCATTCTTCTTAAAATAGTCAGATGCACTTTTCTTTTTACTTATATTGCATTGCATTGAAAAATCATTTCTACTTATTTCTTCTTCCACTTCACTTTCCGAGTCAGCAGTTTCCGAATCCTCTTTAGTGTTTTGAGCTAAGAGTTCAAGGTCACATAACAGAGACAAAATTCTTTCTGCGAGCTCTGCTTTGGATCCTTGAAAAGAAATATTTAAAATGTTCGATGCAGTAATAAGTTCGCCAAGCGAAAACTCATTGTTTATATTTTTTAATTTGTCTCGATACTCATTACTTTCGATATCAAAATCAAAACCATCAAAATTTCTAATTCTTTTACGATTTAATCTATCTCCATCATGATCAAAAATCAATCTATGCAAAATTGTGATTTTATCTGCTTTAAAATTTTTCAATGCAACGCTTATTTCTTTTATATCGTTTAATATCATCATGTACTATGAAAAATGTTCACGTACCTCTCAAAGATGTTCGATGAGGATCCACGTCTTTCTCTCGTTCCAAACCGATACTTAACGTAACGTCTTCTTCTAATGAAAATCCTTCTAACTATCTGATGCGATAATCATTCCAATCACTACGAAATTTTTTGTAATTCAGCTAATCATCTCAATCCCGCTTCTGAGTTTTGTGGGACGGGGAGTGGCCAAGGCGTAATTAACTAATTAACAATTCTTATACAAAGCCTAATATTTAATTAACATGTATTTACAAATATAAATATATACAAGTTTGAGATATTTACAATTAATCATCTTAATAGAATGAAATTTAAAGTTCAAGTTTAAAGTTATGGGGGACAGGAGCAGTCGTCTTGCTGCTATCAAAAAGGAACGTCTTCGCGTCTTTTAGATTATTTCTCTTCTGCCCCGCTCACTGGGGAAGCTGTTGCGCCTCTCGAGCTCCTTCTCAAGTGGGCACTTGAAATAGTGACGTCGGCTATTAAGTGGTTCACCCACCACACACACACACACACACACACACACACATATATATATATATATATATATATATATATATATATATATATATATATATATATATATATATATATATATATATATATATATATATATATATATATATATATATGCAAATATTTTTTTCTACTGCTCGGCTGCTCTTAGGATATACTCATTCAGCTCTACAAAAGGGGTGAAGGGGATGGCATGTTATACGATGGAATACCCTTTGGGTGCGCCATTTTCGGCCCGAAAGTGAAGGGATAAAGTAAGACAAGCACAGAGGGAGAAAAGAACATTCATGTCCGAACCAGAATTCGAGCCCCGGATCTAATATTTCGAAGCTAAGGACGCTATCCACTCCTTCATTGGTCGACTCAAAATAAGCATATCTATTAGAATAACAATGATATAATTAGCGATGCAAATATTTTTTTTAAATTACCTGGATTTTTACAAATATCAAGAGATTAAAAATTAAAATTTTATGTATATATATATAGTGGGTGATCGGTTAACGAACATAATCCGTTACAAAACTATGTTCGCTATTCGATTTTATCAGATCACCGATATATCCACAGATTTTTTTGTGAAATTTGTTCCGGAGACCTTAAAAATTAATTAAAAAAAAGATATATAATTTCTAAGCAAGTTTATTAAAAAATAATACATACACATAGTCCGGCATATTACTCAGCCCTTATCATTTCTGTTTATGAAGCATTAAAAAAACATGTGCAATGTCGATTGCTTTTTCTCTCTTTTTTAAGACTTTCCGAAAGTGATCAAAAGCATTGTTGAAAAGATTCCTAATTTTATTGATATCAGCTTGGTTTGAGTGCCATTCTAAGACTATTGCTCTGACATCCACCCACTTTTCTAATGATGAAAGAGAGGGGTGCTTAAAATGAGGTCAGTTTCGGTTTTGAATGAAATCAAAACCGAAACTGATGGTCTACATTATCTAAAAGTATTCTATTGGAAAAAAAATCCGGTATAGAAATTTTAAGTTTAATAGGCAATCAACAAAATTCAAGAGAGAAAAAAAACTATTTTTGGTACGTTGGTTTGTCAACCCAACATGTGATGCTCCAAGAGCCGAGAAGTGTTCGTTAGAATTCGTTTAAGTTCGTAATCCCCGAAGTGTTTGCTAATATATATATATATATATATATATATATATATATATATATATATATATATATATATATATATATATATATATATATATATATATATATATATATATATATATATTATTGCTTTTAATTTCTGGGGTTCCCACAGTATTTATGAAATTTTTATATAGTCATCTAATCTTTGAAAAAATACGAAACTGAGTGAGTTTGAAAATCAGTTGATTTCTTAATTTTTACTTTAACATAATACGGCTTTAAGCAATTAATTTTAAATCGTAGAGCAATATAAAACAATATAAAAAACTTTAAGTAATAGCAAGGTTAAAAATGTGTAATTCATAATGTAATATAAATTCAGTTACTTGGAAAGATTTAAATATTAGTCTGCTCTCCGTACGTGTAGTTACTTGAAGGGAACAATTTACACCTAAGGATTCATATGTGGATGTAACGTATCAATGACATGAATGTAGCTGCCTAATTTTAATAAAATAAAGCTTGATACAGTAGTCTTCACCATTTTTGAATTCTAAACCATGTTTTTATAAAAATTTTAAAAGAAACGACTGTTCAGTGAAAGACTAATAATAAATTTGATCACATTTTGAAGCTCAATAGTTAACTCCATTGTTATTTTCTGGCCAGTAAGGCCTTTTAATTTACTATGCAATGAGTAAATATTATATATTCTCGGCTATGAATCTATTTTCATCGCCAACAAATTTTGCCCTGTCTGTGCAAATGTCAAATCAATTTTGTAATGTCTGTTCTGTAGAAGAAACCACAACTCGAACAAATACAACATTTATTTAAAAATTAAAATTAGTAATCAATATTATAGTATATTAAAATTGTAATTTATGGCAATTTGATTATGGCCCTACATGGCCAATAAAACAAACACCCGAGGAGAGCCAGCTAAGCCTCCTCGTTCGCTGGTTAAAGGCAATCTCTCCCCACCGAGGCGGACTCCCTCCTTTCCTCTCTCCCAATGACCACAGCGCCATCATGTGAAGAGATTGAGGAGTATCCTAAGACTACACATTTCCCGCAATTTTTGGGTTTATGTTCCACATAAACACATAACTGAATTAAGCATGCTAGCATACAAAAGAATAACACAGACTTAATAATATTTTTGCATACAATTAAACGAATATTAAACATAAAAAAATATGAACTTTGAATTAGAGAACTATACGTATATAGAAAAAGTTATTTGCAAAGGAATTACTTAAAATTTACAAGTATGCTAAGAATAACCAATATTAATAATATGTATATAAAAAGATATAAAACAATAATAAAATAAATCTATACATATAAATTGAAATCAATGTAAACAAACAATATACTAAAATATATTTACATATAAAGAGTTTTTACACTAAATACTAAAGTCAGTTTTTTCTGGAAAAAGTCTAGATTAAGCATCTGCATGAGGCATCTTAGCTCCTGCACAATGTCAGATAGTTATGTCTCTAAAGAGCAAACACCCACTTCTAAAGACGAGGTGATTGAGGTGCACATTTGGTCTATGGTAAGGGATTGTGGTCAGTATAAAACTCAATTTCTGAACCAAAAATTATTGATTCAAACCTTTTTAACGACCACACTATTGCATAAGCCTCACTTCAATTTTATTGTAGATAATAATCTACAATAGAACAAGTTCAATTGTAGACCAGGAGTGTTGAGTTTTAGTAAATTTTTGACTAGCGTATGATACTGGATAAATATTATCATTGGCACTCTGAGACAGGCAAGCACCAACTCTTACCTGAGAAGCATCAGAATAAATTATGAAAGGCTTACCTAGTGATGGGGTATGAAGTGAAGGTGCCTTAACTAGGGATTGTTTTATCTTAACTAGGGATTGAGATATAAACACTGTGTCGTGCACTTCAGTCTAGAGAATATTGTCAGGCACACGCTTCTTAGTAAGTTCAGTTAATGAATATACTAATTCAGAATATTTAGGATTGTACTCACGATAGAAGTTACACAACCCCAACACACTTCTAAGATCCTCTTTGGTTGTTGGTTTTTTAAGTTGATGTATATCTTGAACTTTTTTCTGGATCAGGTTGAAATTCACCAGAGCCAATAAGATGTCCTTAGAACTTGGTACGAGGCTTGGCAAAATCACACTTGTAAAGTTAAGCTCCTTTAATTTTCCTAAAATAATATTTAGATGCAATAAATGTCTTTCTAAATTATTCGAAAATATAGCTATATCGTCAATATAAGCACGTAAAAATTCCTGAAAGGAAGATAACGCTTTGTTCATCAACCTTTTGAAATGTAGCGGCGGCATTTTTCAACCCAAACGGCAAGACTTTGAAACGATATTGAGATCTATGGGTTTTGAATGTGGTGAAATCACCACTAGCTTCTTCTACTGGAATAACCTGTAACCCTTCAGTAGATCCAATGTGGAAATAATATTAGCCTTTTCAATACAATGAATTAATTGCTTTGAATCTTCCATAGGAAAATCATCCGCTTTTGTCATAGCATTAAGAGATCTGTAGTCGACACACATCCTAATTCCTCCATCCTTTTTGTTTACACATACCACTGGATGTGCTATTTCAGCCGAGCTCTCCTCTATGAGATCTAATTCCAATAGTTCATCAATCTGGTCTATTTAGGATTTAAGAGCCTCTGTAATTCTGTAAACATAAGGTTTTTTACGTTCTTTCCCTTTTTCTAATATTATCTTATGTTCATCAACTTTGGCTACTTTTACATTCCCAGTAAACAAAGTCTTATAATTACGTAACAAACTCAAAATATTTTCCCTGTCATTTTTAGATAAATGTTGCATGCATACATTTTGCAAAGGATCTTCGGTATGTAATTTACTAGTAAGTCTTGGAGAAGCATGAATTTAACCAAATTTTTCGTCGTCTTCAAAGATAATTCCCACAGCATTGACTCTTGGGTAATATTTTCTGATCTTGTTTACATGGCAATGTTTAATATTTCTATCAGGGAGTTTAACTTTATAGGAGTTAGGAGGGCAGTGTTCCACTACTTCACCAGGACCGGTCCATCTGGCATACAATTTGTTAGAAGAGTCCGGAATCAATAAATAAACATGATCACCCACCTTAAATTCCTTAGTAACCGTCCGGCGTTTGAAGTAGTCGGTTTAGGCTTGTTGTTTCCCAGCAGCTATCAATGAGGCTTGTTTGGCGGCTCTTTCAAAATTTATCTTCTGATCTTGTAAATAATCAACAATAGATTTACTCATATTTATTGGAATAGGGATTTCACCAGTCCAGCTTGATTTCAAAACACTTAAAGGTTCTCTTGCTTCTCTACCGTACAAAAGCTTGAAGGGAGAAAAGCCAGTAGTGCAATTCGATACTTCATTGTAAGCGAATAGTAAATAAAGAATATGCTTATCTCAATTGCTGGGATCTGATCGTATGACATGATGAAGAGAGTTCTTCAGAGCTTTATTATATCTTTCAATTAATCCATTACTGGCAGCATATGCTGGTACTGAAAATATGGGAGAACATCCTAAGCGATTAATAAATTCTTGTGTTCATTTAGAAGAAAAAGTAGTCCCTTGATCACTGGCAATAACACTTGAAATACCAGTCGTCATAAAAATTTCCAATAACGCATTACAGGCTGTTTTTGCTGTTAGAGAACGTAAAGGAATAGCCTCTGGCCACCTCGAATGCTGATCTATCAGTACTAAATCATATTTGTGTTTACATGTTGACGAAGGCTCAATCGGCACCATAATATCCACGTCCACAGCTTCAAACGGCAGGTCTGGTCTAAGCACTGGAGAAATAAGAATTTTATCGGAAGACTTCTCAGGAGACCGTAATTGGCATTCTTTACATGATTTGCAGAAATTTAAAATATCATTTGACATATTCAGCCAGTAAAAGCTATATCTAATTTTCTCTTTTGTTTTCTTTAATCCCATATGACATCCAAAAACAGAGGTATGAGCTAAATCCATAACTTTTGGACGGCGACATTTTGACACGATTAACTGATTTAGAGTTTCAATACAAATTTTCTCTTTGTGGAATAAAATGCCATCTAATTCAAAATATTTACCCTTGCCCGTGATAAAGATCTCACTTCATCCAAAGAGGCGCATTTTTGTTCTTCTTTTTTAAATTGTAATGATTGGCTCAATTTACAATTTGTTTCGGCTTCCAGCACTTGCATATCATCAGAAACACCCGGACTTGTGGCCTCATTTGAACAGAGCATCTCACCCATATTTTTGGAGTGTGATGATTCAGCAGTCTCATTATGGTATTCAACTTCTTGCGACGCCAAAACAAAGCAGGTGGCTAGAAGTAGTAGTATGTAGTGCTATAAGAAAACAATAAGCAGACTTATTGTTCTCTTCTAGCACTGCATTTTCCAATGAATATAAGACTTTCGTTGGTATTATACATTGTCCTTGGATTTTATTTGTAACAGCTGCAATTATTTCGATGGGTTTCAAAAACATTTTATTATTTTCTATTTTTAACGCTATTTAAAAGCTCATTGATTCGGCTTCTATCTTCTCTCCAAAAGCACTGATTAAAACGACACTTCCTTTTTCTGTTTTTGATTTTGAAATAAAGTCTTTATTTATGACTGGGAGTTAGTATCCAGAGTCTACAGAGCTTTTACTGGGGTATTATCCACATAAGAATCCACATATTGAAGAGGATTAATTTCAATTTCCGTTTTTTTATGTTTTAATAATTGGGAGCGAATTTCTGCTGTCAGAACATCGCTTTTCTTATTATTTGCTTTAAATTTTTTTGGATATTTTCTCGCAAAATGTGAATCTCTACAAATATAACATTCTTTCACAGTTCTTTTTTTAAAATTTTCTACCTTCCGAATTTTTTTGAATTTTTGTTGTCTAACATACGGGTGTTATAATTATATATCTTGATATAATTATAATTGTATCTTCTTTGCGAGGAAATTCTTGCGATTTGACACTAGTATTTATTTTGACATTTTCATAATTATCCAATTTACTTGTTATTTCTTCTGGAATTTTAAAATTTGACCAAACATCAATAAAATGTTCTTTAATTTCTTAGGGAATTGCGTTTTATTTGATCGGTTATTATAAGATCACATAGCTTTTCAGATTTTCGTATTCCAAGTCCACTGATTCATTCGAAGAAAAAATTTTTCAGTTCATAAGCAAAATCTCGCCAGTTTATTTCTGGTTTCTTATGATGCTTCGTGAAAAACTGTCTAAATTTTTCCGGAGTCATTTTATACCTTTTGAGAAGTAAACTTTTTACTTTATCGTAATCCTCGGTGACTTCTTCATCTTCCCTTTCTATAATTTGTACAACGTCATACGGCAATAATCCTATTAAATGCGCAACCCAAAGTGCTTTTTAAATTTCAATTCTTTTAGCTTGTCTTTCGAAGAGGACAAGATATGAACTTATATCATTTGTTTTGGGATCAAACATCTGTAAAATATTATTTAAATCAAAATTCCCTATAAAATGAAAATCAGTACCAGCATTTCGTAAGTTATCTTCTCCTGTTCTTTCATTTCCCATTAAACTTAGTTTCTGAAGCTCGAAACTCCATTTCTTGTTTTCGTTTTTCCATTTAGATGTTCCATTTTCGTTCTTCAATTTTTTGCAATCTTTTCCGCTCTTTAATTTCTTTTCATTTCTTTTACGCTCTTCAATTTCTTCATTTCTTTTTCGTTCTTCAATCAACGAATTTAAGAATTCTTTAATGAAATCTTCGTCGTAGTTTTCGCTTCCTGTTATCAATTTTTATAGTTCGTAAAGTTTTAAATTCGCAATATTCTCAATGCCTAATTCCACTGCAACAGTTCGTCTTCTTTCTTTTCTTTTGCGAGAAAAGACATTTCAATTACTTGTAAAACACAAACAGTCAAATAAACAAATTCACAGTTCTGTTTCGGATTCTGTCGGAAATGTCAACTCGTAATCCTGTCGGGTGCGACAGTGGAGAAGAAAGCACAACTCGAACAAATACAAACATTTATTTAAAAATTAAAATTAGTAATTAATAGTATAGTATATTAAAATTGTAATTTATGGAAATTTGATTATGGCCCTACATGGCCAACAGAACAAACACCCGAGGAGAGCCAGCTAAACCTCCTCGTTCGCTGGTCAAAAGCAATCTCTCCCCGTCGACTCTTTCCTCTCCTCACTCCCAATGACGACAGCGCCATCATGTGAAGAGATTGAGAAGTATCCTAACACCACAAATTTTTTCACTGCTAACAATCTTCAATGAAAAATATCTTCTCCAGAAACAACTCACAGTTACAAAAATGCAATATCCTCTTATGCGTTCATCAAAAAAGAGACGAAATTAAATTTACATAAATACGTTCTTAAAAAATAAATCTCACATACGCTAATAATTGAACTAAGTTAGTAATATTAGTTGACTCATCTAAGTAGGTAGCATATCTAAGATTCATTCTGAGCTAGTTATTAGCCTCTGGTATTGATCTATATTGATTTTTAAAGTTTTCTTTGAAATAGTAGAGATAAATTATAAATTTTTGAGGATTTCATCCATGCACTTTCTTGCGTGAACTGTTTTGGACATTCTAATTACAATTATTAGATTTTTCCAAATTAAATAAACCTCTTTATTTCTAATATTAAATAGTCCGTTTCATGAAAGACAAAAAAATACTTTTCATTCAAAGTAACGAAGTATTCAAAGTCAAATTTTTACAGATTTGATGATTTTAATAGTCGTTCAAAGTATTCTTTGCATTTCTTACAAAGCGCAGTATACTCTGTATAGAGATGTCGTTTCAGTTTGACAGGTTTCGTGCTTTCTATTTCTAAAACTCCTGTAGAAATTAAGGAAATATATTTTTGATTCCATCACTATACTGCAGGAAATAAAATCGAATTCTAAATAAAATTCGTCGTATACTTCTTTTCTTAGTACTTTAACTGAGCTTGTGCTAGATTACTTTTAACTATGCTCGCAATTTTTTTAAACTCGTTCTCCTTACTTCAATCACTTACCTATGATTGGTAAAATATTTGCTTTAATAATTATTGCTAATAAAACAAGCCAAGTACTTATTTAAACTAATTAATAAATGTAACTTATAAATTTACTAAAATGATCAATAAAACGTTTATAAAAGGGGTAGAGCCTTTGTTTTATTGAGACAATACGACAAATATAAAATATGATGGGCGAAGTGTTCAGAAACGGGAAAACTGATGACTTTGACATAGGTGAGACGTCTGAATGTGAAGGTTGCTGCCAAAGTACACGTGTTACCAAAATAATTTGATCTTGTATACGCAGCCCTTAACGAACTCACCAGGCTCATATACGAATGTAAATAAACTGAGCTTTTTAATTATAAATAATTAGTCTGAAAGTTTTCATTTCTTATTTTATAACCATAAATTGTTTGTTTATTTCGTTCCAGTTGAAATCATGATTACATCACTTTATAACAATTCTCAATGGTTTAAAATATCCATGACGCCATATAACGGGCACAGATGCCGTATAATCCCGGATGCCAAATTCTGAGTTTGGTAATTTTTTGGCAGATTTTATTATGTATCCAGCAACCTGGTTTTTATTACGTCATAGATATAGAGACCAATAAAAATTATGCAGAAAATTCTATTTTGGGAACTCTAGTATTAACGATACAACGCACGTCAGCAGTGCGTCATCTTGACAATATTCCTTTATCGCCAAAAAAATTTGGAATTTGGAATCCTGGATTATACAGCATCTGGGCCACATAAAGTTTGTTTATCTACCTCAAATTGTATTAAGATGGCGTGGTACATCCGACTTCTAGACGAATTTTTTGCTTGTGTTTAAATCGCATCCTTCTAGCAGCAGCAAAAAAATGCTAAGTTCACTATCGAATATCATAGAATAGTGTCGAAGTTCATTTTGTTAATAAAACGATGGTACAAATGCCGCATAATCAAGGATTCCAAATTCTGAATTTTTTTGGGGATGAAAAAATATTGCCAAGATAACGTATTGTGACGTGTGCGATGACGTAAATACTAGAGTTAACAAAATAGAATTTTCTGCATAATTCTTATAGGTCTCCATATGTATGTCGTAATAAAATCAAGGTCACCAGATACATAAGAAACTCCGACAAAAAAAATCGCCAAACTCAGAATTTGGCATTCTGGGTTATACGGTACCTGTGCCAAAACGATTTCGGTAAAACTGAGTAATACGGTCGAAGTTTGGCGATTTTTTGGATTTTTTTTTCGCCAAGTACAAGTAAGGATTGAAATTCCTACGCTAATTCACAGCGAAATACAAAACGAATATAAAAGACAGTATTGAAAAAACATGAATAAAATATTTTTAAATATATACACATTTTAAGTAAATAAAAATGAAACAAGAATACAATAAAAAAATACATGTGAGCAATAGAATTTAAATAAAATAATTACACCTTCTCCAAATCCAATTTCCGTTAAAAACTAATTTATATTTGGGAATCCTAAATTAATTAATAATTTGGAATCCTGAGCAATAATCCATCATTATTATCTTTAATTTTTGGTAAAATAATTTGTTGATATTTTTCAACAACATTTTGAATATGAGACATTTTAAATTAAAACAAAAAATAAAGTAATTAAAGCAATAAAAAGATGATAATAAATTAAGAAAACGAAATAAGGAAAAAAGAATATCTAACGGTTTTAAATACATAAAGTAAAATATATCATTTAATAAAAAAATATATATTAAAATTAAACCAAATAAAAATAATAATGAAAAAGAAATAGTAAAAAAGAAAAATTTACGATGTTTGGACACTGGAGACAACGAAACACAAGAGCGGGAAATCCACTAATTCCGTCAGCTAATGTAAACGAAATTAAAATGACTAGCAATTAAAACGTAGAACAATTCGTAAAGAAATTTCTGAAAGTTCTAGAAGTGAAACTAATTAAGCTATTGCCACTAAAAGAAAGCACATATATAACGTAAAAATTATCTAAAACACGAGAAACACGGAATCTGGCAACAAAAAATAAAGATAGTAACAAAACTAAATTTGGCAACAAAACAATGAAAACAAAAGCTGAAATCGGCAACACTACAACGTAAACAACGGTTAACAGATTTGGCGAGAAATCAGTGTATGGGGATACTGAACTTGTTCCAACAAAACATCCACTTTATGGTTAGTTTTAATCGGCAAGGACGATTTATATTTTTAAAAGTTTTATTAATTAATAGAACACTAAATTAATAATAACAATATTTGTAAACAATCTCTTTTAAATCTTAAGAATAACTCCTTCCTTACGCCAACTTTAAATTTTTAAATATTTTTTGTAATTAAAATTGCTAAAAACATTTCCAGAGTTTTTTTTATTTCCATTATTTATTTTCAAATGTTGTAAAAATATTTGTAAAATTAAAATTATCATAGTAAATTTAATAAAATATCAAGATTGCTGAAAATTTTAGTGATAGCTACTCCAGTCCCACACTTTAAGAAGCTTTAGTGCGGAGGTCTAAATTTTTGCTTTCGCATTTATTTGTCAAGATTCAAATCTTAGTACAAAAGAGATGATATTTTGTACCTTCTTACATTGTCTAAATTAATCTAATATTTTCAATGACTTTCTCATGAGTGGTAACTAATTACTAATAAAGAATTACTAATTACTAATAATACACTTTAGCAATGTTGATGTTCAAATTACAATTACAGCATTAACTAGAATTTGTCGATTTCAACATCTGCTGAACACATAGATATACACCTGGGCAATCATATTTGTTTGATTAGGGCCTGAGTGTTTCGGTATTATCAGGTTTTCTCCTTTGTAAAATGCGATTAATGTTCACTAACAATAAGAGGTCCAACTCAAACATAACACATGGAAGCAGTTTGATATAAGCCCTTCAAAAACCATGTGTATTCAGGAAGAAAGTGTTTCCAAAAATTCTTTTGCAAAAGGATCATTTATGATAAATTCATCTCAATGAATTTAGAACAAAATAAACTGTAAGTGAACAAAGCATTTCTTATAATTAATCTAATGACTTTTCTAAGCAAAATTCGCATTAAAATCTTGATTTGGAGTATAATTACTACTGAGTTATAAATAAATAAACAAAATAAATCTAAGCTTTCAGTTGAGTCTTTTAAATACACTCTTTAAATATTCTTCAATTTCATGCACACAAGAAAGTATCAAAAATAAAGTCTCGTTGATTTTATTGGAAATATTGCCGAAAACTATTTTGAAAAATATTAATTCTATATACATTCGTTTATACACAGTTTATCAATTGATTCTATACCCAATAACAGATTTTGTATACAAAATAATGAATAAAAATTTATGTCAAATTTTAATAGTTCGAGTTGTGTATGAATGGGTATGCTTGTATAGTTTATCGGAAACGTGCCGCTGCAATAGTGCATGCCGCGTAATAATAATTTGCATACTTAATGCTATAACAATTGATAAATTTCAAATTTTCGTAATTTTGGAATATTGAAATATCAAAAGAAAAAATAAATAATGAAATCTACTCTTTTAATATAAGCAACATGAATTAAATATTAAAAGATACTTAAAATTGTTCAACAGAATGACAATCTCGATAAATTTTACGTTATATATATGTGTATATATACACACACAATACTCATTTTTAAAATAATGAGCAATGTTTAGTTTCACTTAAATCAATTGGATTGACGTTAAACTATCACGCTTAATGTCAATGCAATTCCTGCAAGAAAACAAATAAAAGACCGGTTACAATTGAATTTGTTGATTTATAATCATTCCTACTCTTTAAAATATAATTTAATTTCTCTTATTTTTTGTAAAAAATTTAATTTTATTCTTTTTAACGATTTATGAAATGTATTGCTTAATTTTATATAATATTTTTATGGTTTAAATAATTCCTCAGAGTTCAATATATGAAAAAGTTTTGATAAAATCTATTATTTAATACGAAAAGATTGTACCATATCCACATCCCAAAATAAATATCCACAATCCACACCATACCCACAATCCATACCATATCCACAAATAAAATGTATTTTTTTAATTTTAGATCATAAGGCTACTTAATATAAACTTTGGAAAATATTCAATATCATTAAATTAAATTTTTAACAGTTTCACAGGGAAACGTATTGGCTTGTTAAAAAAATGAGGCTTTCTTTACTAATGAATACTTAGCAATAAATTTAGTGCATTCTTCTTTATATATATATATATATATATATATATATATATATATATATATATAGATAGATAGATAGATAGATAGATAGATAGATAGATAGACAAATAGATAGATTATTTAGAAATAGTATAATTTTTTATTTTTAACAGTATATAAAAGTAAGTAAAATAATATAAGTAGGGTAGAGAAATGAGTACTGATTTATAGAAGAAATGGATAAAGGAAAAAGAATAATTATAGAAAAATAAGAAAAACTATCAACTGATTTGGATTAACAATAAATAAATGTAACAAACAAGAATTTATTTCCTCTTTTATTATTGAAGTGAAATATTATTCTTCAAAATAAAACGCAAAATAAAAGAATCTTGATTATTAAATTGAAAAATTTCATTATAAATTTATTATAATTATTCTATAAGTTTATTTGTTTTCAAAACAGTTGTTTTCTAAGCGCGCTACTCTACCAAATCCAAAATTACCAAGGCAGCTATTTCCGAAGAATTTTTACGAGAAGATGAATGAAGAAAAATATGCTCTCCCCAAGAGAAGCATTCTTGATCGGTATCCTGTCCCATCAATTGGGACGAGGGAAGTGCATCTGCTGCTGACATGCCTTGTTGATAACGCTTTGACAGACTGACATGTGTCCTTCCACGGAAAGCATGGTAGCCGAACACATGTTTCGGAGGCGTATCAGGTGTATGTGGAATGCATGTGACAGGCATTTGCAGAAAAAGAGAAAAAACTCACAGGTGTTAAAATAAATTTTCAAGATTTTAATTTTAGAATATCAGTCATCCATAAATAGATTATTAAAATATTCTCTACTTTTTATCTTTCTTGAAAGATCAAAACTAAATTATTTATTTTTAAAAATATTACCGTTTGGATAGAATTTTTCCATTTAAAAAATTAAGGTTGTTTTTCATAAATTATAATAGATATAAAAATAGATTGTATTAATTTCGAATAATGCTGCGAATACAAGAGTATATAATAATTTGAATCATATTAAGATAAAAGAAATGATTTAAAATTTAAAACGATATTACCAACACATTATTAATTTATATTATAATGCTTATTTATTTAAAAATAATGATAGAAGGAAATATTTGCTTCTCAAAACAGAATTTAAAATGTGCTTGTCTAAATTATAAATGAATTTCTAAATCCCAAGTGAGAGAAAGAAGATGCTAATCTATTATGAGTATAAAAACATGTGTCTTTTAGGTACCGAATAGATGTAAACTTTTATTCTTGATAATTAAAAAAATTATTTTTTCCAAACCTTTTGACTAAACGGCAATTCTTCTTTATATTTGATCAATTTATAATGTCGACTTTAATTATCGGATTTGCATCATTTCTAAATTTGAATGGCCGTGGTAGCATTGTTGTTAGGGCATCGGCCTTCTACCTGAAAGGGCGAGGTTTGATTCCCAATGCCGCCACAGACCCACCGAGTACATGCGATATACGTGCACATTAAATCTTTGAAATCGTAAATCCTATGGTCGGTCGTTGAGCAGTTACCATGAGTGTAATGATGTGGAGAAAATTTCCTCAATCAATGTCAAAATTGAGGGAGTGGATCTTCTGGTGGTGCCATCTATCGGAGGAGTTTAGAGGAAAGTCGTATTTTTACCTACGTGGTGATCTGGTTAAACTAAAGACACACCCTACTGACTTAAATTGGCATAGCCAACAGCATATCGAGCTTGGCTTGCCCAAGTATCATAAGTAACAACAAGAACATCATTTCTGTACCTAAAGCAAGGTCCAATATGTACAGAATAGATGTCAAGTTTTTATTGATAATTTTAAAAGACATGGTTTTATTTATTTTTTTTTCAATTTTATGATTAACGGATGCTAGATGGCTGTTCGTACATTTGGTATGTTTGATGAATAGTTGATGTCGACGTCAGCTATTGACTCCATTCATTTCGCCAATTTCATATTTAAGTAGAAAACTGCTGATACAAATCAACTCAAGAAAAATTAAATATGTTTCTTAAGTTTAGTGAAATTAGGAATATGAAAAACAAAATGAATCCATATGCATGATATACCTGCATGATAGGTTTCATTATTTGAAATTCAAACCTTTTATGGAATAATGAGTGCTTCCTCAATTGTCTCAGAATAAGATAATTAGAAAACTTAAATCTTCAAATTTGAAATTTTGAGAAGTGTTCTTGATTTCAAAAATAAAATAATAGTACCTTATATTTATAACAAATATTTTCTAGATTATAAGACTAGAGTTGATATATGACTAAATAAAATATAAGTCCTGATTGATTTAAGTCTTTTACAAAATCTAATTGCAGCGTAAGGAAGCAAATTGTGATATAATAACTTAAAATGTTTATTAGTACATTTAAATCATTACTAATTTAAAAGTTTGAGTAAGAATAATTTTATTGGAGTTTTAAGATAAGGAATTCTTTAAAAAATTTCAATATATATATTTTAACTGACATAAACATGATACATTAATATACCTTCATATTATTCCACGTAAATTTGTCGAAACGTTTTACTAACCGTCATATTTTTTTCAAATCTTTCCTTCAACTACGTAAATTTTCTCATACGTGCAAATGAAATATTCCAAGTGAATTATTTAACTATATATTTATAACAAATATTAACTATATATACATGTACTACTATTAACTATATATTTAACGAAGATTTATCTGAGTCCAACTGTAGTACTCCATTCTCCGGAATTAAAGATGACATGTTCGATACTTACAAAAGTCGATTGGCACGTCTGACTAATATTTGTACTGATTTTATTTATAACACACACTGGTTTGCTTGACACTTACAGTTACACCCGAGACTTACAGTTTAAATGCAATATCACAAACCACTATAGACACCCAAGTCCGAAATGAGAATCGAACCTACCGATTGTTGAGCCGAAGGTTAGAACGTTGTCTATTCGGCTAACATTTCGGCTCTTTGAAGTGAATATTCCCAACTTTTATTATATCCAAAATTAAAAAACTGATGATAGAATTTCATTTCAATTTTCTGTATTCTTCCCCCCTCCCCTGATCCATCGGAGTGGATTCTTATGAATTTTCGAAATTTACTTCCTTTTGACATTTTAAAGTGACCTCGATCTTGAAAAATGCACTTGAAAAGCAGTAAATGCCTCTTAACATTTTTTTTTAATTTTATGGATCCTGATACCAGATGTTAATATATTTTTCTTGAATTTTTCCCCTCTAAAGCTAAAACAAGTTAAATAATTAAAGTGAAATTTGTGTAATAAAATAAATATCTCGAAAATACTAAATTTTAGTTTGGAATTCATTTATTTTCTCTCAAAAAATATATACTAATTTCGGAACTTCAAGCTTAAATTCAGATCTCGTTTGTTCCTCTACACAAAATATTTTTGCTGAAAGATAACAATTTTCATGCAAATGTTACCTTACTTTAATAAGGATGTGTTTGTATTTCAAGTAGTTATAAGAATACAGCAAGATTGGAAATCTATAAGAATTGATATGTATTAAATCCAAACAAAATAAAAAAATATCATAAAATGCAAAGTTGCCCTAAATGTATTTTTTATGCATAGTTATGTCCAAAATATTCACAAGATTTGAAATGTTTTTCATTCGTAACTCTATAATTGATTAAAAATATCCACGAAAAGAGGAAATATTATTATTGAACAAGTATGTTTCTTTAATTAACAACATTGCATTTCCGACTGACAAGTTAACCAGAAAATAATGCTTCTGCACTATAAGATAGGAATTATCCATTAAATTAACAAGAAGAATGCCAAGCCAAAATATATGATCAGTATATCAAACTCAAATGCTAACGTGGAACAAATTTTTAAATTTTAAGGTCAAAGAACTCCATAGAATTTCAACTAAACTGTGCGTAATTTCTATACTAAATTCTCTTTTTTTATTATATTCTTATATTTGTCTCCATAAATTATTTGGCACAAAATATTATCATAACAATTTCTCGTAAATTTCACCAATTAAAATTTTAACGTAATTTTCTAATTAAAATACTGTTATCACTCTATTTTACCTTCTATTGAATCAGAAGCCAATTCAATCGAATCCTATGTTCAATGGAAATTATTGACAAACACCTTCTTTTTAATTAATCAAGACTATTTCACATCATTTAGGATATATTACCACAAATAGTGTAAAACAGATAAAGTGTTACTGATGACAATTGGTTTCAATAAATTGTAGAACTTTGGTCTAAAAACTAAGGGAACACTTTCTGCCGTTCAGAATCAACAGAGTCCTGAATACTGACATTAAGTAATGTTCAGATGCTGTTCTCTAGAGAACTTCAAAAGCTTCAAGGGATGAACGTTATACCTCATACCTTGAAGCTAATGCTAAACTAACAAAAAATCGTTTTATCCCTTAGTTTTATACGGACGTAAAACAAATGATAATTTATTGTTTCCCATACATATCTAAGAAACAAAATGCATGAAAATGTATTAATAAAGTTTGTTAAGATTTTCTATTTATTTTTAAATAATTTGAAAATTTTAAATTTATGGATCATTTTTTACGGCAACTACGTATACTTGCTTCAAATAATGAGAAACAATGGCATTGTTGAAAATTCATTGCACATTTGTCGGGAAAGTTATGGAATCTGTATTTGATTCTGTCAAAAAAAGAACCTAAATAAGCTAAAAATTCGTCAGATGTTACATATCGCTGCTAATGTAACACAAAGTTTATATTTTTGAATTAAACTACTCAAAAACAGTCGCACACAACTTGTTTGGTTCTGCTACAAAGAATGCGGTAATGAGGGAAATACTATTACTAATGGTGCTAGTGAATGGTTAAAAAATTTCATTTCTAAAAGAAAAGCATAAGTGGGAAATAGGTATAAAAGATTGACTACCCCATATCCAGAACACACAAGTGTCTCGTTGATGATTTTATTGTTCTTGCTGATGATAGTCATAATATTACATACGAGTATTTGCGCAGTTAAAAATGCGAATTAATTATTCGCGAATAAATAGTTTAGCTTTAAAATCAAGAAATACGTTAACTAATTCCCCAAATTACTATACCGGGAAAATAATTTAAGTTTGTGAGATATATATATATAGTGTGATTTACATTTTTCATTTCTATAAAATTGTGCATCCTTCTTAATATATAGATTTCTTTAAAATCCTTTTTTAGAAATAGTCAAATGACTAGCTTAATGTTGAGGGAAAATGTTTTTCTCAGTTTATGCTCTATTAGTAAAACATTAAGTTCTGTTAAACTCAAATTCTTAAATATCCAGTAAATAGCCTAATATATCCTTAGCTTTTTTCAAGCATATAATACTAATTTTTAATATTATAGTATATATCCCTAAAGAAACTGGTATTCAGAGTTTATTAGCAAAGAAGTGAGTCAAGCCACTTCCTCAACAAACACTTTGCCTGATGAGACTGTGGGATTTAAAAGTGCAACGCCATCCACTGCATTCTGTTCAGTAGTTGCTTGAACAGCACTTCTGGGTCCTTTTTTCCCGAACAGCACTGTTTTTTATCTAGAGCTAAATACATCTTTTTATATAGTGTTACACATTCAATGGTTTTTTTCTTAGGTTGCTATTTTTAAAACAACTGACAATATCTTCTGGAGCAGACAATGTGCTTTCCGATACTCAGTAGGGTGTTTCCCAAAGGCTGCTGAAACTGTTTGTATTTCCATGTTCTTGGACTTCTTCTGGAGGTTTTGTTTTCAAAAGCACTGATAAAATTAAAAAGTAAGCAATACCTAGCTTTGAAATAATTCTTAAAACTGTTATCTTACTATAAGGTCTACCGGAAAGTTCTGTCCTCTCCGGTTACAATCAGTTTCAACAAGTATTCAGATCAATAAACCATTTCCGACCATATTCGGAAACTAGGGTTTGTGTGGAAGTATTCGAGATGGGTGCCACACAAGTTAAGTGAGAAGAATTTGAATGATCGAATCATCATATGCACATCTCTGCTTGCACGCAACAAAATCGAACCCTTCTTTGACTGGATCATAGCTAGGGATGAAAAGTGGATTACCTATGAAAACATCATAAGAAAAAGGGCATATTATGAACCCGGAAAACCTGCCCCCTCTACCTCTAAACCGAAGTTGAGCCTGAACAAGAGAATGTTGTGTATATGGTGGGACATTCGAGGACCAATACATTTTGAGCTGTTGAAACCAAACGAAAGGCTAAATTCGGAGAGGTACTGTCAGAAATTGGATAAATTAAAAACAGCACTCCAAGAAATGAGGCCGGCGATGTTCAATAGGAAGAACATCATACTGCTTCATGACAATGCCAGGCCACATGCTGCTTTGGGGACTCGTCAGAAAATCGCAGTGCTAGGCTGGGAAATTCTGTCGCATCCACCATACTCCCCGGACCTAGCACCATCTGATTATCACTTGTTTCTGTCCTTACAAATTTTCTTGCAGGGCAAACAATTCAAGAACGTAGAAAATATCAGACAAGCACTGGTTCAATTTTTGGCCTCTAGAGATAAGACATTTTTTTAAAAATGGGATATACAAATTCCCATCACGCATATATAATGATGGCAATTATATTATTCAATAAAGTTTATCCAAAGTATGAAAAAATGTATTCCTTTGTTTCATTCTAAAACGGACAGAACTTTCCGGTAGACCTAATATATATCTACTCTTTTAGAAAAAAGATAGCGTTGGTTTGTATTTATAAATTTATTAAATGATTGATACCTTATTACGAGCCAATAGTTGAATAGCAATAATTTAAATCCTGTTTTATTTCACTCCATTAAGACAAGATTAATGGCATTTAATTAAACTCAAATTATTTTTTCAGTATATCATAATCATGGCTTGGTGAATAATCATAACCAAAAAAGTTGAGTAATATTCATAAATAAATTGATCAGTTTCTTCTTATGATCAAAGATTTGTTACAGAATCCTAGATTAATACAGCTTCATGAAGCTTCATTAAGTCGATTTCAGGCATTCACATTTTAGGTATTTTTAATAATATTTTATGTGAACTCTTAATCAATTATCTATTTTAGCCAGTGATTATGAGAGAGATTATAATCGAGATGTTGGGACCACAAAATAAAAGAAATGATAATTGACCATGTTCAATACTTTTCATGTTTTCCGTATGGTAATTTAAGTATACTTACAACTAATAATATTTTAATTATGTTAAATCGGAATTTGGTGCATCGAAGTTGGGTCGTTTTAGATTGTAACATTTATTTGTAATAATGTTCTCTGCTTTAAGAGTAATTTATGTTATACCAATTAAAAAATTACTGCATAAAAATAAATACGCTTAAACAACTAAAAACTGTTTTAAGTCTATTTTTATTATGAAAAGTTACTTCACAAACTAACTTAAAACTGCACTAGTTAAATTATTTTGAAAACATTGACAAAATTGTAGATAAAAAGGTTTACTGTTAATGACATCAAACCATTCTTTAAATTTAGGAGATTATATAAGCTTCATAAAGCAACGACTTTGAATTTTTATACTACTCATAAGTGCTTTCTATATAGTTTTACACTGAATAATTTAATCCTACTGTGGGCATGAAATTTTAGCTATTAAATTTTAAATTGCATACCTTATATATCAATCCAATATTATGCTACAAGAAAATTAATTTCTAACTATTTGGAAAACATTCAACGCAAGATAGATTTTTTATTAACTTTTCACTTGAATAAACTAAATAAAAATCCATGACATTTGTTTTTACTGAAATAACCATTTCATATTTTATTTAAGGAGATCGTCAGTTGTTTTTTTGTTAACACTCAAATCAAACATATCTCCTTACGATGCAGTTGGCTGCATGTAATGAATTCAAGTTGGCAGCAAAATAAGCAAAAAATAACATTAATGAATTATAATGGCTTACATTACATGAGAGATGTTTTCAGTTTATTTCCGCAGTGTTGTAACATCTGTTACAACGCTAGATTTACTGTCAATTTTGGCGCCAAACCTTTGGGCCTCGTCACGAAAAGATAAATCTTTCTGTAACAGCATTGTTGAAAAGTGTAAGACTCTGGTTCAGAATTAACATTAGTAACACTTGTAAGCTATTTTAAATTCCGAATTCTCTAATGTTCATGAAATATTAATATAAATTAAACACATATGAAATTGTAAATTTCTTGAATAAGTCACTTTCTTTTTTTGTTACGCGAGGAAAAAACATAAAAAAATTACGCCGATTTTTCGTTAATTAATAAATTATTATTACAGTGTAATGTATCTCAAATTCTTTGATTATCATAGAAAATTTTCTTAAAAATATTTATATTTTCATTTAAATCTGAAGGAAAAATATGTATTCAAGTATAAATATTTCAGTACATTTTACATAAATGCAACAGAATTTTCGGAATGAATTTATTTTATCCCAATAATAGGTAAGTTTAAGATATTGCGCAAATTCCTATCGCAGAATTGTTTTTATTTATATAATACTAAAATTTTAGAGATACTTACAGAAGTAACTTTCAATTTTAAACAATAGGTATGTATTATTAATGAACTTAATTATTCATACATAAATTTAAGTATTAAATTATTCATACATAAATTAAGGATTTTTATTTATACTTAATTTCTTGAATAATTTCCTATTATATTAAGCAAAAAAATTATTCATATTACAAACAGAAACTCTTACTAATCAAAGTTCAAATAAGGATTTTATTATTTGATTTATTTTCTTAAACAATTAAATATACTACAAATTTACTTATACCACAAATGAATAAAAAAACAATAAATTCATTCACTGTTATAAAAATTTCTCATATAATATTCAGAATATAATTAAGAAAAAACGTTTTTCCACACATTTATCAAAATTTAGTGTGTGAATTATAAAAAAAGATACTAATTATTTTTTTCTTAATTTCCTTATCTCTACAAAAGATAAATTAAAAACATAATAATCTTACATTCTTCAAAAAAATCTAGTTGAAATTTTAAATCAAATATGATCGTTTATGTGTTAAAGACAAAGACTACTGTAATTTCTTTGTTATTAATAACTAGTTACACTAAACTAGTAGTTGAATCGTCAGGTGTTTAGTTTATCGTTCAAAATTTCGTGCATTCGACTTTTACTCGGGTTATGGACGTTTCTGTCGATGTGCATAATTTATTTTAAATAGTAAGGGACACTCGAATTAGAGTCGAGGTAAATAAAAAGTGACTGCAGAGTGAAAAAAAATGAATGAACGTGCATGTTCATCAAGAATATTCCTTGAAATGACGATAGACTAAAGATAAAAGCATAAAATTAAAAGCTCTTTTAGTCACTTTTTAATCTTGTTAAGCACAAAAAACTAAAACTGACTAAACTTGCAGATTAAAATGGTTCTTAATCTGTAATATCCATACGAGTATTAAACATCAAATCGATAACTTCCAGTTTGATAAAAAAAATTGTATGCAGTTATTAATTATCCGATAAAACATATTCTTAACAAGAGAAATTTTACTCAATAAATGAGAAATTATACAGCTTAAAATAACAACAGGTCATTTGAAATTCCGTAAAAATAAGATATGCTAAGATCATTAGTTATGTTTAATTTAAAATTTTGCCAAAATTTGTGTCGTAATTCAGAAGTTATCTTTTTAGAAAAAGTATTTTATTTTCGTAAGTTACATCTGATCTAAAGAAATTATCATCTGTGGCTGTTTTATGTTTTATTTACCTAATATTTGTTTCTCTATAACGCCTGGCTATTAGGAATTTTCGTCTTTTTGCTTTATAAGTTGGTGGCTTCTTATGAAGTGGAGCACTTAGAGGGTATGCCAACGTAACCTCAAAAAAGTGAGTTCTCGTAATTTTGAAGCAGGGATATTTGCAGATGAGCTCCAGAATGGGCATGCCAAACCTAAATTTATCATTTCACTTGGAGGATATTGCAACTTCAACCTATTTTACATGCCCCAGACGCTATTAACAAATACGATGTATTTTCAACTGAGTCGTTTTAAAACATATTATATTTATTTAATATGATATGAAAGAAAAGGTATTGTATACTAACTCATCGACTTTATTTGCAAAATAAAAAAAAAATTATTGCCAATAGACTACCAATGGTGGAAAAATGAAATGATCAAATCCACTAACCTTATATTCCTGCACAATTTAGAAAACAATACATACTAAGCTACTTGTTTATAAGTTGTGTTTTGTATTCTCGTGTTTTTCGCTAAAAAATTATTAAATTTCCAAATACAGTGGTACGTTAATCAAATGATTTATTTTTTTTAACTGGAATTAAACCCATCGGCAGTTAGAGTTATGTCACATTTCCTTAAATTCTCATTTAACTGTGTGTTTAATCCTTATTTTGTATATTTCATAGTTTAATTACGTTTTTCACTTCCTTTTCATGGCTGACTTTAACACAATTAATAGTGATTACGAAAAAGCTCGACTGACTAATATATATGTACTAGGAATTGTCACAAAAGTGAGTGCAATATATGTTTTTATAAATTATCAATTAAAAGCACACGGTTTTCAAAAATAGATGCAACAGAAGATCGTAATTTATGAATTAAAGTGGAATGATACGGTATTTGCCAAACAATAATAAAAAAGCAACACTGTAGCGATTATAAACGAAATAACGCGTTAATATTTAATTTACAAAACCTTAATTTATTTAAAATGTTTTCCTGTTGAATTTTTCGATGGATAAGTGTTATTACACGATTGAATCCATTTTCAACGTAAAAGAAATTAGTACAGAAAATTCAAAAGCATTTTCATAAAAGTTGAATTAAGAAGCCAAAAAATCTGAAACGATTTCCTTAAATTCAAATGTTCATTTGGAATTATTACTATCAAAATAAGAGGAAAAATATTCCATTTTTAGGTGAATCTCGTGTCAGATATGAGTTTATTGATACGTAATATAGCATCATTTTGGTTACAACACTGTCCATTTCTAAGCTATCAATGCTCAATTTTCTATAAGAACATTGTTCCAGAAATTTATAAGGCATTGTTATGATCTGGAGAGACTATGACGAAAATTTATCTACACTGTCATCCTCTCAAGGTTTAAATCTGAAAGAAAAACTGCAAAATATTTTAATACATTAAAGTGTTTGATTCTCATTAATTTTGAACTTAACAAAATTGCATTATGCATTTGATTTTCAGAAAAATTTTTAAACAATAAATATTTAACAAACTGTTAAACAAAAAAATAAAAGCAATGACATGATTATTAATTAACTGATTCAAGCCATTAACAAGTTGACAATAGAACAGCACCAGAAAAAGCAAAATAAAAAAGACACAAAAATATCCACTTTATAGTTGATTTAAATCGGCAAGGACGATTTAAATTTAAAAATTTCATTAATTATTTTTTTATTACATTACATATATTCAGACTTGTATGCTTGATTCTTGAGATCCGCTTGTAAGTCTTCCTCGGTATTAGGACAAATAGCACAATGACATATGTACAACCACAGAAGAATAACGAAGAAAACACCCAGGGCCACGGTGGGAATCGAACCCACACTCCTACACCCTCAAGCGATTAGCGGTGATGCTTTAGACCACTCAGCCACGGAGCGCCCGTAATAATTTCAATATATGTAGGCAATCTATTTTGAATCTTAAGACTATTGCCTTGCTTACACCAACATTAAATTTTTTTTAATTAATATTGCTAAAATAATAAAAAGCAGATCAAAAAGATGGGCTCAAAAAGTTCGTTGGCATTCTTACTATTTATTTTTCTCATTTTAGCTTATGCATGCGAATATGAATTTTTAATGACTATTTATAGAAAAAATGAAATCTCACCTAATTATAATTTCTAATTCATTATAATTCTTGCCAATATAAATCTTATATCTAAAATTATTCCTTTTAACAAAAAACATAAAATGTCACCGTATTATATGGCGATGTATATGTTGACAAAATGTTTGGTGATATTAGGATTAGTATAACTTAATATATTTGTATGTGAAATATAAAATTTCAACACAGTATTCCTTTTATTTCCTTTTATGATGCATGTAGTATAAATTTAATTTCTTAATGACTTAAAAATATTTCAGTTTGATTTATTTCGATTAACTGGATTTTATCGTTCAAAATCATTTAGAATTGAATAATCAACTATCTTGTAGTCTGAAATGGGCTACAAGTTTTCAGAACACAATGCTCAGTGTTCACTTTATCCCTCTGTATTCAATTTTGACATAAGATGAATACAAGTATAAATATTATGTAAAATATTCTAATAAAAATCTCAAACATACAAGGACGTAATTTTATTGCTCTTATATTGTTAAAAAATTGCCGATTTATAAGGGGTCATTTTAATTTAGCGTTTAATGAGTCATAACACAAACTTCAAGTTTGAGATTTTAATGAACCCAACCAACAGGTCATTAAAATGATGAAAAGTACCTATATCTTATGGCGTATCTATGCTCTTTCTATTGTTTTGTCGCGCCATTATTCCTCTATAGCGAAAGCAATGAAACCATTAACGAAGAGAGAGATCTGGTCTAAATTTTGCTGTGAGGTTTCTAGCTGTAAACCATTTGCCTCTGTACTAGTTAAAAATTTTGGGACCTAATGAAGAAATTGAAGTTGCCTAAGAGATGGAGAAGACAGCTTCGGGAGCACACTTACCTATCTCCGTTAGGCTTCCCGAGAGTTAGTGAAAAATTCAAGAAAAGTTATACAAGATCTTGCAATACAAGAGATGAAATACATAGAGATTCTTGCAATTCTTGAGTACACCGAGTGTGTGCAATATGAGAATAACATTCGTACTTAATAAAATATTTAAGAAAAAAAAGAATCACAGATACATTTCATAGGATCAATGGAAGTACTCCCTGAGTTAGAATTGGGTTTGCATGACAGTGTTATGGGTAAATTATTTAATCTGTTTATTTTGCATTTTTAAATATTATTATAATAAAATATTTAACAAAAACTTATTTAAGCAGGAAAATTCGCTTAAGTTTTGGTGTAGGTAGAAGCAGCACCATCTGCTGATGGTATCGTTGTAACTGATTAATGTCGTAGCGTTTGCTTACCAACAATTAATGGGGGGGGGAGAATTTAAAAGCGTACTGACAATTTCTTTACACTTTATTGCTGGAGTTAAAACGAAAGGTGCCAACAATTTAATAGATATAAGATATGATTGCTAGAAGTTTACTATCGTTGGTTTCAGACGAAGTACTGCTCTTGGCCTATTAAAGAATTTAGATTCATTCGGGCTATAGTTAGGGATATTTTGAATTGTTGTGTTTTCTATACTATATAATTTGCTGTAGAATTCAAATGCAAGGTGTTTTAAAAAGTTGCTAAGGGTTAATATACCTAAGTTTTTTCTAATTTGGGCATTCCTGAAGTAATATTCCGCTTTCGAGATAACCCTAAATATTTTATTTTGTTGCCTTTCGAGGTTATTTACGGAAGTGGCGCAAGCACTACCCCATACCTGGCATGCGTATGTTATTATGGGCCTGATATACATTTTGTAAATTAGGATTTTATTGCTCATAGATAGGCTTGAGTTTTTCGCCAGGAGGTGATACAGTGCTCTAGTGGCGCTGTTGGCTTTAGTTTTTATTTCGTTAATGTGTGGCCTCCACGTTAGTCTTTTATCGAGGATTACTCCAAGGTATTTTGTTTGTGGGGAACATTGTATTTCATTTCCAAAAATTTTAAGTTTTTGGAATTCTTTTCTTTTTCTTGAGAACAGAACCGCCGTGCATTTGCCCGTGTTTATTTTGATTTTCCATCTGACTAACCAGTTTTCAATTTTCTTAATGTGAGCAGTAAGGTATGTGTGGATGGTGTCAAGGTCTTTGTGTTTGGTCATAATGGCAGTGTCATCTGCAAATAGTGAGAGTAAAATGTCGTTGTACTGCGGGAAGTCGTAAATGTTGAATAAAAACGGACCGAGGAGAGATCCTTAAGGAACACAAGCCTCTATAGTTTTAACTGTGGATAGGTGATTATTGAGTTTGAATTGGAAGGTTCTGTGATTCAGGTAGTTTTTAATAAGTAAAATAAGTTGTGTGGGAAATTTATATTGAATAAGTTTGTAAATCAGACCCATGTGCCAAATACGATCAAAAGCTTTTTCAATGTCGATGAAAAGAGCCCCTGTTGACTGCTGAGCTACCCTGCGATCTTTTCCGCAGTTCTCAGGAGCTGGTGGGAAGTAAATAATTTTTTGCGAAAACCAAATTTTTGGGGAATTATGACTTTGTTTCTTCAAAATGCTGTAGTTTTTGGAGAATAAATTTTTCTGCTAGTTTTGCTAATGAAGGTAGCAGTGAGATTGGTCGATAGCTGGATGGCATTTGTGGATTTTTCCCAGGTTTTTTTGATGGGTACAACCAGTGCCCTTTTCCAAGCACCAGGGAAATAAGCAATTCTAATAACGTTGTTTATGATGTTCGTAATGTAGCAAACAGTAACAATTGGAAGTTGCCTCAGCATTTTGTTTGAAATTGCATCTCTCCCTGGTCTTTTGTTCGGTTTTAAGCTAAAATAGCATCTTCTAGTTCTGATGCTTTAACTGGTTCAAAATTCAAGCAACTATATTGTTTGCTTGAATTTAGGTAATTTAGTACATGGTTTTCAATATTTGGTTGATGTGCTAAGCTTCCTAAGTCGTTTAATTTGAATTGGGCCACGAGATTATTAGCAATAAGCTCGGATTTTTCCGCATTTGATATTGCGACAAAGGAGCCATCTCTTAGAACAGGGAAGAACTGCTTTTATGATAGCACGCCAAAAGGATCCGTCTTCAAGACTAAGTTTGGTTAGGTAATCACTCCAGGTTTTGTTATTATGAGCAGCGATTACTTTTTTAAATTGTATTTCTTAGGTAATTTATTTTGCGCTTGATATCAGGGATACGATAGATTTGATATTGTTTTCTGAGCCTATTTCTTTGTTTGATTAGATCAAAAATATATTTCGGGAGACTTGTATTACTTTTTGTTTTAATTGCAGTACCCATTAACGAAGAAGCCCTGTACTGCGATTGCCTTTTCACGTTATATGACAAGAAGCAATAAGTTGAACTGGTAAGAAACAGCGATTTAGAGGAAACGTTCTTGATTTCATAGAGTTTAAATAATACTGCGAATAAATAACTTTTAACATTTTTAATGTTTCATATTTAATCTTACTTAATATTGATAATTGAATGAAATATTAGTTTTAATTTTCAATATATGTTAAAATTATAATATATAATCAAAATTTTAAACCTTACAGAAATTTTTTAATAAATGGCATTTGATTAAGAACTATTAATTTAAATGCAGTTTCTAAAATTACTTCCAAAGGTGATTAATATCTTTCTTCATTTATTTTTAATTGGAAATTTTTTGTGCATTTCTCAACGTATATAGTTGTTTCATATTTAACTGTTAGTAAACTCGTTAAAATAATTTATATTTAATAATATAAGCTCAAAATAATTAAAAATATTATGTAGATGGTGACAATTATTTCACAAATGCCTCAGTGTTGTTAATAATAACTACATAAATTATAATGAGAAATATTTCATCGAAAAGCTAACAAACATATAATTCTTCTCAAATATATTTGAAGCATTATTTATCACCTAATACATAATTCCCAAATAGCGTCCTCCTACATTTCTCACTAAATTTTATAATATAAATATAACAAATAAAATAATGCTTAGAATATATATAATATATATATTATCTTTAAAAAATAAATAAAATAGCAAATTCATTTTATGAATAAAAAACAAAAATTTAATAAATAATGGCTCATTTTTAAAGCTAGATTTCAAAGATGAATAAGTAAAAAAATAGGTAAATTTCATTAAATGAAAAAATTGTGGGAAACTATGATGTGGTAATTGAACAATTGATTGAAATACAATTTCAATAAAAACAGTTTAATCATTAAAAACACAGAAATACGAATGAATTTTATATTAACTTTTAAAATAATAATTTAGGAACGAATAATTTTATAATGTTTTTCAAATGTTTTTATTAGAGGGTGAATAAACAAAACAAAACTGTTAATAACAAAATACAGGAGATCGGTTAATGAAATAATCCGTTCTAAGACAATGTTTGCGAGCTGAATTGTTCGTCAACCTATCATTAATTTACCATTTTTTTTCTTTTTTTGTGAAATCGATTTATTTATTCTGGAGACAATAAAAATTAAATAAAAAAAGAATGTATAATTTCTTAGTAAGTTTATTTAAAAAATAATACATAACGTATATTCTTGCATTTTACTCAGTTCTTTTCATTTTTTGTTTATGGGACATTAAAGAACATCTCCAACTTCTCTCTTTATTAAGGCTTTCCGGAAGTGATTAATAGCAGGGTTGTTGCAAAAATTCCTAACCTTACTGATATCAACTTGGTTTGAGAATGATTCGAAGACCACTGCTGTGACGTTTCCTCACTTCTTCAATGAATGAACGATGGGAGGGGAAATGACATCAGTATCTCTTTTGAATGAAATGAAAAGATGGTTTACTAGGGCTATAAATATTCTATCGAAAAAAATTTCAGTATAGACCTTTAAAATTAATAGGCAAGCAGCATAATTCAAGAAAGATGAAAAATGATTTTTGATTCGTTGGGTTTGGGGGACCCTGCTCATTATGCACCGAGATCCGAGAAGTGTTCCTAAAGAATTCGTTTATACGAATAAATGCTCGTAATCCAAACACAATAATCTTTATTGAAAGTGTTCCAAGTCCGATTTGCTCGCAGTCAGAAGTGTTCGTTAACCGATCACCCATTGCAAATTTGAGAAAAACTATTAACAGATGATAGAGGTATTGACTGAAATACAACATTCAAATAGTTCCTAAGTCAAATAACATTACTATTAAGCATTTGAAGAATTAATGAACTTCAATTATTTAAATTGTAGAAAATAAGACGAATTTCACTTGATACCTGAACTAATGATGAATTTCTTAAATAGTATAGAATATCTCGTTTAATTAAAAAGATGAAACTCTGAATACAATAAATCAGTGGATGGAGCTTAATAAATGTATTTAATGAAGAAAAATTAATCTTTTATTTACAAAAATAAAGAAATTAGATGATTTTTTCTTTAATAAAAATTTTATTATTAATGAAGAAAAAATCATCTAACTAGTTTACCAAAGTTTATAACTTCAGTCAAAGTATATTTAAGCAACATACCATGCGGCTAAATTATTATTCACTCCAAATATTCCAATCAAATAAAATGTATGGAACCAGTTTTAATTATGAAAAGTTTGAACACAATTATAAAATTTTTGTGACTTTAGATTGATATTATGACTGAAATTTTTTCAACACAAAAGAACCATATACATCATTTTCGAATTCTATAAATTTAATTACTTTTCTTATCTTATTAAGCAAATGGTATGAAAGAGATAAAAAAAATTCTTAAGCACAATAATATTTGAAATTGAAAGAACTTTTTACAAATTACATAAATCCTTACATTTAAGTTAGGAATGAAATTCGTTATTTAAATATAATACACAGTAACAAATATGAAAAACATAGTAACAAAATGAATTATAAGTAATGTATCACATATTGTTAAAATTTAATTTAATAAATCATATAAGGCAATTAAATATTTCACAACTCATAATCATATACTTTAATGTAAAATAAAGTATATATTATAGATAAACAGTATTTACTTGCAAAATAGCGTTTTTTAGAAAATGCAAAGAATTTAGTTTTACTCTCAAAATACTTTTTTTTAAACCTTTCTTAATTCCTTAAATTTAAATTTCTTCTTAATATACAATTACGATTTTCATATAAAATTGTGCACAATAATGCATTAAACTAAGACCTTAAATTTCATCTTAAAAGGAAAGTGTAATTATTTCATCTTTCATTTCAAGTTAATTACAAAAATGCACACAATAATACATTAAACTAAGACCTCATATTTCATCCTGAAAGGAGAGCGTTGTTATCTCACCCTTTATTTCAAATTAATCCATCAGTTAATAATGAATAACAAGGATGTATGACTTCGGATAATTCTTATTAAGAGTCATTTGATTATCTGCATATTAAATGGTAAGTGAATATGAACTAGCTAGCTTAACTTTACAATGTCTTTGTCACTGAAATGATATTTTCGCCAATTACACAATAATAACCATCAATATAATAAAACAGTTAAAAAACTACAAACTGTTGAAAGTAATGGCTTTAAAATATATATGTAGTATAGAACATTTACGAAAAATAATTCAGAAAATGTATCAAAGATTACTGTAATATACTCCTCTGCAGGAAATCAATATTATTACTGGCAAATACGTTTCGTTTCATAATTAACAGAAGTTTATGATTATTCTACTCAGTATATGTATGTAATATAACGCCGTAATAAGGGGTATTTATTTTTCAGGGCATGTCTTAATAATTATTTTCAAAGATTTGGTTTCTTGATAAATTTATCTATCCAAAACAGAATTAACTCCATTATTTGTTCTCCATTCCATGAATAGAAACTTGTTTAAACAGCTATGAAGAGAATTGTCTTAGTAAATGATATTTTGGTTTCTAGATACATTAGTTCTGGTTTGGATATACATTTATCCAAACCAGAACTAACTTCATACTTCCTTTTCCATACCATGAATAGAGCCTTGCTTAAACAATTTCAAAGAGTATTGTCTTACTAAATGATAGTTTCAAGGATACGGTTTCTTGATAAATAATATATCCAGGATAGGAACTAGCACCCTTCTTCATTCTCCATTCCATGACTAGAAATTTGCTTAAACAATTTCAAAGAGAATTGTCTTACTAAATGATAGTTTCAAGGATACGGTTTCTTGATAAATAATCTATCCAGGATAGGAACTAGCACCCTTCTTCATTCTCCATTCCATGACTAGAAATTTGCTTAAACAATTTCAAAGAGAATTGTCTTAGTAAATGATATTTCCAATGACATGGTTTCTTGATAAATCATCTCTCCAGGACAGGAACTAATTCTATACTTCGTTCTCAAAGACTTGACTATGGACTTGTTAAAACAGTTCTGAAGAGAATTGTCTTAGTAAATACTGTTTTCATTGACATGATTTCTTAATGTATCCATGATGATATCCATACAGATATCCAGGACAGAAGCCAACTCCATAATTAGTTTTCCTTTCCATCCATAGAGACTTGCTTAATCAATTTCGATGAGACTAAAGTGTAAATTAATTAATCATAGTATACTTCGAACTATACTATAACAATTTCTTCTAGCAAACTATTCCAATGATGATACGTGAATTAGTGGTACATCTTCACTTTTTAAAATCAAACGTTTTGTATTTGTTCTAGCTTCAAAATAAAAGATAAATGTCGCAGTTCTGCTGCATTTACTTGTGTCATTGTGATTGCAAGAGAGTGTCTCCTCTATGCAGTTTATTATCTATGTCAATTCATCTCACAAAATTATAACTTTGTTAAAAAAATATTATGAAAATTTAGATGATGGCTATCCGTTATGCGAGTTTGGATGAAGACACTTTTTACTTAAGGAACGTCCATTTTAGGCTAAAAAGAAACTCCGTAAGTAATAAATTAACTTTTTACAGCTTTTTTTTATTCAAGATACATATTTCATCATATTACGACATACTAATATTTTAAAATGTTGTGGAATTAATTTTAATTCTTATAGTGTTTATAGTATGGAATATATTGTGCACCTATGGAATCATTTCAAATAATTTGAGGGAATATAAAATATTTATATTTCACTCAGTAAAATCTATCATTTAAATAGTTTTTAACAATTTTGATTATATAACCTATTTTATCAAAACGTTTTTGTGTATATTATGAAGTAAAAGAAAGGATAACAAAGAATTCTCAAAATTTTTAAAAATAAAATTCATACAGATTTCGCATAAGTATTATATGTTAATAAAAGGAAAATATGGTTTTTGTAGTTGCCGAAGAAGAGAAAATACCTTCAGGGAGGTCTTTCTAATGAAAAGTGTCGTCGGTACCGGATCCGAATATCATCGTTATTACGTGCATATGGAATACCTGATGAAATACAGGCTATTATCACAAGTACCACTTCTCAGTTTTGGTTCATGTCCATGCACTTTGACACCGCATACTAATTCTGCTTAGCACAATCTTTCACAGCACTCCTCATTTCGACAAAAAGCACCAAGTTTTTCATCTTTCCAGCATTTTGAGAAGGAAAGGTTGCTGTCAATCCAAGTTTCATCCACATAAATAATGCTTTTTTGGCTTTCTCGATATTTTTTTATTTCTCTCAAGTACCGGCATCTCCACAAAATTATATCTGGCCGTTCAATCAGTAGTTTCCTTTTATTTTGGCATCGTTTCCAAATAAATCCAATTTGATGCAGGACTTTCCTTAAAGATTCCCAAGAAAAATTAATCTTTTCTTTCAACTCTGGCAATAATAATGAAATGGATGGAAATAGATGCAAAAATTCATTTACTGTATTTCAAATGACTCATAAATCAAAATTGTCCAAAACTACATTCCGTTCTGCCGGTCGACTACGCTGTTTCCCTGGAGTTGAAAGCCTGCTATCAGTTGTGGATTCCTTTTTAATACTTTGGACAGTTCTAAGAGAAACGCCAGTAGCAGCCGCAGTACGTTCCTGTGCTTTCTGAATTGGTATCGATAGTGAAGTAGACTTTGCTTCATTTTCAAAAAATATGCGTACTTGTACAGTTTCTGAGAATACAATCCATATCGAATACGAATCGATATCTCTGGACAATCGATATCGATCATATCATACTTGTAACACACTTACGAAGCTCTTAATTATGACCAACAATCATGTGTGTATTGGTAATAAAAATTTGTTCAAATATCGGATAAAATTTCTTTTAGCTCTATTTTTTTTATATTTTTGTTGTTTAATGTTTTGAATACTTAACAAAATTTGAATAATTTCCTTTTGATTCTTTCCATTCAATTATTTTTAAGAATTGAATCATGTTCAACATTTTTAAAATGCTTGTTAATATTTTCATTTACAAATTCGTTTTGCTTAAAATATATAAGTCAATGCAGTATGAAATCTCGTACTAAAAACTTGTTTTTCATAGAATCATTGCGTTACAAAAATAAACGTAGAATATATGTTAAAATGCATTAAAAACATTTTCTTATATCACTTATAATGTCGTAAAAAAGAACAAGGTTTTAAAATTGTTTTTTTTATACGTATAGTTAAAAATATTTCCTTTAGGATTTATATATTAACTACTCTGCATTAAAATTTATTTTAGCATTTGAAAAATAGATGGCAGCAGTATAGATATCAAACTTTCTTTTTTCACGTATATGTATCAGTACCAAAAGAAAAAAAATCCCATCGTATTTCTCATATAGTGATTTTACTCTTGTATGATTATAACAAAGGACTGGTTTTTATTTCATGATTTTTCTAATATTATTTTATCGTGGTTTCTTTTTTAATTTTCTTGTTTGTATGTTCGTAACACTTGTATGCTGGGACTTCTCTTAGAAATTGTTTTCATTTCACAGTGCCAAGGAATTTATTTTACTTGTCATTTATATGAGATAGCTACTTTATTTTTTTTTTAACAGAATTGCTTTTAATGTAAAATATTTGCATTAACTTATTTGATCTGAATACATTTTATATAAATATAAAACTTTAAATTTGTATTTTAAAAATTTACTAGTTTACAGCTTCAAAATGGAAATAAATTTTTTGCAGAATAATATATAATAACTTATCAACAAAATACGAAAATATATAGAAGAGCTACAATTCTCCGTGCTCCGACTATCCGAACCGCATTCAGAATTTTAGAAAGATGCACTCAAAAGGTACAATAATTAATTAAAATTAATTCTTTTTTAAAAAAAATCCAATTAACCGATTTTTTGATTATCTGAATGGGGTCCGGTCCCAGTGGATTCGGATAAATGGAGTTCTACTTTATTAAGATATTTTCTACAGCGTCATTCCTTTCTAAATTCTATTTTTTCCGATATTTTAGAGCATAAATTTTATAATTTTCTACATTTCTATTGTAAATTTCTGAATTTTTAAAATTTAATTTTAGCAAAAATCTGATAAATTACACGGGGTATTTAATTTAATTCTATTTCCTATTTAAACAGATAATGAAAAATTTCTATTCTAGTCATCGGCGGGGAATTGGTTTCCTAGCATTTTAAGACTACTTTTCAATTTTGCACAGTTATAAAAGAAAAGGGATTGAGCATGAATTTTATAAGTTGATAATTGAATATGGGAGATGAAATTGATAAAAAATTCTAAATATTAATGTGTTAGATTCGAAAGAAATTTTCTTAAATGAAGATTAATGATCATTAGAGAGCAGATTTTAAGGTTTCATTCACTCCTTTAATCAATCCGTCCCTTAATGACTTTAATCATTCAAAGAAGCTCCCTGTATCTAGCATCTTGGAGAATTTCGATATTCAAGCAATTATAACTAGTAAATAATTTCGTCAAAAAAATGGTACTTTTCCATTTTGTTCCCTGTTTTTGATAATCACCATAATGGGAAAGAAAAAAAATCAGAAATTATTGTCGAAAATATTCCATTTACATCATGTATAGTTTAAAATGCTACATTTTCAGAAAATACTAAAAAAATAATACAAGCATTTTTTATTAGTTTATAAAACTAAGCAATTATCACTTATTGATAAAACTTATTTGAACGCCAATGTTTATTTCTGGCGGAAACTGTTTAGCAATCGCATCGGTGATCGATTGCGTAAGTATAATGTAATAATACTTTTTTTTTTCAATGAGACAAAATTATATTTTGCTGTATTTAGTTTTTTTTTTATTTATTTTTTTCCCCTTGGTGACTTGCAACCGTACAACTTCTTTCCACCTACAAAATGATCACTAAGCAATCTTTTCACCAACTATCTTTAGCTTTGTTTAGCATTTAGTTTGTTACCATTTTTTAACATTTTAAATCAATTTTTGCTCAAAAAAAATTCGATTTAGAATGCATTAAATTTAAAATAAAAGCTTGAACCAATAAAATCATGACATCTACGTTATATTATTTTCTCAGTGAAAAAATTGCTTTTTCTTTAAGATCAAAAGAGGGGGTATAATGGAAAAATACCTAAAATTTTTCTGTTATTTTCTCATATTATTAAACATTTCCAAATTCGCCCAATTTTAAGAGCAGCTTTGCGGTATCATAATCGAAAGGTAAAGAGCCTCTGCTATTTCCAAGTAAAACATTAAATTTTGCATGTTAAGAAAAAAGGAATTATTATTTATTAATAATATTTAAATGATTTATTATTAGATTTAAATAGTAACGTAATATATAGGAATCTATTATGAACATTCAATTAATAATAATTTATAAAGCTTTTTCGCATATAATTTTTCCTTTTTATACTATATTCAATGAAATTAAGGAAAGCTTACTTAGAAAAATACTTGAATGTTTTATGATATATTAATAGCAAGATGAGTTGATTGAAATACACTTATGAATAATAACATGAATGATTTTTTTAAGTTAAAAATCATAAACATGATAGTTATTTTCAAGATTTTATTTGCCAGTTCATAAATGTAATATTTTTTAATAAAATGATAATGATATTAAAAAATAAAATTCTGAATAAAAAGTGATCAATAAATAGGCTATCGAGAAGACAGGTTAGACATCAAAACATAAGATATCGTTTGCAGATGGAAAAAAATGGGAAAAAAAATGTGATACGAAATCGTTCAAAAGCCAGAAATTTCAAATTGCTGACGTATCCATGAAGAGGGAAGGACAAAAAAGCATAAAACACTTGTTACTCCATCCCATCTATGTAGAGGCATTTGAGATGTCGAAGTTCTATTGGCTGGGATCAGTTTCAGAAAAGCTTGCCGATCATTTATGACACTTTTTACGATATTATTCATCCTCGTTTGGCAACGCAAACAGACGACTTTCCCGAGCGATAGATCGGCCTTCTTGCGTTCGAGGAAAAAAGTGTTAGACAAATGGTTTGTGTAATTGCAGCGTTAGAGGGCTGGCTGCGTCCAATGGTGATGTCGTAGCCCATGATATGTACGCCCATATGAGGGAGTCAAATTGTCGTTTTACCGGACAAGTGGGAAGCCGACTTTGCTGAGGACAGTTGAATGCTTGATTCCTTTCTTCGAGTGAAGGAACCGGAATTTCGATCATTAATATTCCGTCACTTAACAATATATCAACTAAATAACTTCTTTGATCTTTGTTATTTATAAAGATTTATTTATGCGTAATATAAAATGTATCAAAAGATAGGATTCTTATAAATTAATTTTGAACGTAATTATGAAAAGAAACAACGGTGCAGTTTCGATGTCGCTTTGACTCATTGCTTGCAAACAAGGTCAGATAAGACAAGCATTTACTGTCTTGAGAGGATTCTATTGAAAGGATTGTCTTAAGAGGATGATTGTTATCATTATTTGTGTAGTTGGAATCGTACTCAAAAACTATGAAACTGACAAACAAAGCATTAATTCATCAATACCAAGTCGTTAACTGTTTCGCAATATTATTTATTACTAGACCAATTTACAAGTACACAATACTCTAAATCTGAGTATCATGTATATATATATATATATATACACACACACACACATAAACTCACATACAGACATGCATATAAGATACAACATGAAGAAAAGTAAAGCATTTAAGATAGATATTTATATGAAGATATAAGACAAAGACAAAATTTGAAAATCACAGACAAGAATAAAACAATATACAAAACGAAGAATAGGAGAAAAGCATAGGGACCACGTCTTCATCAGGAGGGAGATGGTCAGCTATGCAAATTAAACACTTTTTTCTGTTATGAACGAAGGACATATATCTAAAGATCTTCGAGTTATTCCCCCAAAGAATGTTTGTAGTAAAAGAAAGTAGCATCAATACATTTATTTCAAAAATTAAAGTAAAGAATTATATCAAAGCAAAGTAAACAAACCCATAGTAGAAGGAACTAAAGATATACTTTAAAAATATCAATAACAGCAAATCAGAACCTTTTTAAAAAATGGGATAAAGACATAGTTGTTAGAAGTAATTCTCCAAAAATATGAGTTAAATTGTAGTAGTTTACTACATGGTTTCTTTACTAATTTAAGATTTTAAATTTAACTCATAATTTTTAAACTACTTCAAACAATTATATATTTATTCCAATTTTAAAATTACTTTTGGCAACTATATATTTATCCCAATTTTAAATAGGTTTTGATTTACTGGTATTGATATTTGATTTACTGGTATTGATTTTGATTTACTGGTATTGATATTTTTAAAGTATGTCTTTAGTTCCTTCTACTATGGGTTTGTTTACTTTGCTTTGATATACTTTTTTACTTTAATTTTTGATATAAATGTATTTGTGCTTCTTTCCTTTAATACTAACATTCTTTGGGGGAATTGCTCGAAGATCTTTAGACACATGTCCTTCCTGCATGTCAGAAAAGTGCTGAATTTGCATAGCTGACTCCTGATGAAGACGCGGTCTCTGTACGAGTACACTTTGTAAGTACTTCGGGATCCTAATCAAACTCATCTATATTATTTAATTTGTTAATTAAAAGCTGAGTTACAACCGGACTGGGAAGATTAAGTTGAGACTCAACATTGGTTGCAGTTAATGAAAACCACAAGAGATCCAAATTAAATTCACGTATATCATTAAAGTTGGTAAATAAAAAAAAAAGCTGGGAAATTGGGTAACTGGAAAAATAGATTTGAGAATTAACAATGCCCAGAGTCTGAAAAAACACCATGAGATCAAAATCAAACTTACTTACAATGCTCGATCTAAATAATTTGAGCGAGTCATTTATTTTCGTAAATAGCAAATGTTCTCAAAAAACACTTGTGTTTTGACATTATTTTTAAGGCATTAATTTCAAATAATTTAGATATTTCTTGATTCTTTGGTCTTTTTTTATGCCAAGACAGGTACCAAGATGTGACTAACAAGATGGCCATTATACAAAAGTTATACAATAGGATTCTAAGGTTACCGGAAATTAAAGTTTATCGTAAAAATGTATCGCTAAACCAAGTGGTACTTGATTCTACACCGAGCCCGTATTTAAATCATTTTTCTAATACAAATTTATAAAATAGATTAAAATATAATTTACATTAAATAAAATTAGTATATTAAAGCGAATAAATGAGTATATGCAAGTTCGTAAATTGTCCTTTTGTTTTATGCCCCTTACTCTCGCAATGATATTTCTGGAAAGAGGTATAAGTAAATGTTTTGCTTTACAAAGTGATCAGGAAAGATTATCCTTATAGAATTATGAACCGAAGGTTTTGAAAAAGGGATTAATAGCAGAAAAAGATTATCAAATTTAATGATTATTCTCATATTTTAAATTGTAATTAAAAGTAAAATTTTTCCTGCAGAATCAAAGAAACAAAAATAATAATATTTATTAATAAAATAAGAAAACAGTGGAAACAGAAAAACAAATACGCTTATAGAAAGGGGTGCTTGAGAAATTATTATAATTATTATAAATAATGAATATTCTGTTAATTATTATTGTATCAATTTCATGAGATATATTTTTCTAATGTGTACAGCTATTATTACTATAATAAATTCTAGATTTAATACACACACAATAAATTCCAAAAACTTAAATATTAGTAAACTGTAAAATAAAATATTTAAAATGAAATCATTTTAGAGAATTACGTACATAATGATTGTAGCCTCCAATATAAAATAGTATTATTATAGCTATATATTATCAATGAAATGAATTTTTTGCTTGAATGCTGACTAATTTTTAATTTAAAGTACTTTAATCCACTAATTAATATAAAAATTACTGCTTAAATAGTACAAGATAATTTGTTACATGTAATAAATTTATATAGATATTCACTAAAATAAATATAATTTTCCAAAGTGAAAATCAGAATCTCAATTTAATTCATTAATAGTCAGCTTATATTTTGTCCTTACTTTTATATATATTATACATAATAATACACACACAATTTTGTATTAAAACATTTTTATATTTTTATACAAATTTAGAACATTAAGCTAAATATTTTGTCATGTAATGTCGGTATTCTGTAATTAAACTTTAATGTCTGATTTTCTGTACATTTAAGCATAAATTCACAACTTTAAATGAAACTACAATTATAAAATTTTAATCATAATTATACATTTTTATAATTATTATAAGTATGATGATACTGTAAAAAATCTGTAAAATCAATGGGAAAATTTCATTTCTTTTTTTTTATTATTTATTATTATTTTTTTTATATATATATATATATTTAAAACTAGTTCATTCAGACCTTGTTGCTTCAATCACATGTGTCGCATGATGTAAATATTGAGATTTACATAGCCACGTGAACGAAAACTATAGCACTTATATTAAATACATTTCATGTTTTCCTGGTATCTAATTATTAAAAAAATAATTAATGATACATACTTATACTTTCTTTAATTAAAAAACAGTATTCAAAATGATATCATATTGTTCACTTATCAAACTCAGCTAGCAAGATATAATACCATTGATATTATGTTACTTCGGCCAGTTCCAAGACTCTTATTATAGCTTATGATGGCATAGCTTTTAATAAAGGAAGGCAGGTGCTTCTTTTATTAAAAGCTATGCTATCATAAGCTAATACGTTTACCAGCCTTGTTTTTTTCTTTCTTTATATCTTTGCATTAATATGTGTGGCTTTGTTCTATGTAAATATTTAATTACATTAACAAAAGTTAACCAATTATCATGCTACAAATTATGCCCGACAAATTTCACATATTTTTTTTGTTGTTCTATTGTCCATGTATTAATGGATTGCATTAATGGAAAACGGCTTCTTAAGCCGATGCTTTGCTCCGTATATTAGAAATCGCTTTATTAAAAAATGAACTTCGACACTATTTTGAGACATTTGAAGGTGAACTTCGCCTTGTTTGCTGCCTCTCGAAGAATATAATTTGAACAAATTTCTCGACAAGTCAGATTTACAACAACATCTCAATACGATATATGAAGTGGATGACATGTTATTTAATGTCATGAATATTCTATACCAATAAGAATCGTAATAAAGTGCCTTACTCAGGATATCAACTGTAACGAAAGAAACAATTACACTTTATGGTTAAAAAATAAAACTGAGAAATCAAATTTTGATAGTAGAATTATAAATGTTTTATCTGCTTCTGTTTATTTGATTATATAAAATAATACAGTATCCCTCTATAATATTAATATGAGTAGAAGTTACATATTATATTCTTGAATAAATATTTAATTAATTGAGTTGAATAATGTGTATGTCAACTATGAATGAAGTGAAATAATTTGTATAAGTTATAATGGAATTAGGTGAACTCATTTTGCTAAATGCCATCCTATTAATAAAGTTTTTACAAGTTTTATGGAAAAAATAAAATTGAAAATTAGTTAAATTTCTAAAGGAATAAAATCTAATGTATAACTAGTTTCAGATTACTGAGAAATTGTTCAGTTTGCAAGTTATTCAGAACATTTAACTTGAACACTATCTGGATCATAATGATTAATATAGGTACGACAGTCCAATGGTTGATATAGGTACATCAGTCGTGTGAATGTTATAGGTACACTAGTCCTATGATTAATATAGGTACATCAGTCCTATAATTGGTATAGGCGCATAAGTCCACTGATTGGTATAGGTACTTCAGTCCAATGATTAATACAGGTATACCAGTCGTATTATTGATATAGGCACATCAATATTATGATTAGTATAGGTGCATCAGCCCAATCATTGGTATAGGTATCTAAGTCCTACGATTGGTATAGGTACATCAGTTCAAGTTTTATTATGTGCAACAGTTGATTGATTATTAATTGAATTCAAGAAAAATATATAAAATAATAGAAAACAAAATAAAGTAATTGATTAAAATATACATAGGACAAGCAAAAACATGCGCGCCATATATCACTGAAAAATAAAACAAATCATTACCTCCATTTTCACTACTTAAACTTACCTCAAATTCTTCCGTAAAACTACTTAATTTATTAAGAATGTATCACCAAGCAATTTGAACATTACACAACTACAGATAAATATAACTAATAAGTCAATAAGAGTTCAGTTATTGTCAAAATAGAAAAATTAAAACAAAACAAGTCAGTGATGATTTATCTGCCTTTGCTTTCTTTATTTTCAATATTGTTTTTATTAATTGAAATGATGTTTCCATTTCTTAAAATCTTTTTCAGACTTGTGCTTTGAATTACATCGCAATTGTGTTTTAACATTATTAATAGTTTATTTGTGCTTAAATTAAGAGTTGGAATTTCAGGCACGGACACTGGTAGTCAGCTACAAGCAGTCAGAAGATTATGGCCTTTATCTCTAGAAAGTATCAACAGCCTCTGCATCGGAAAAAACCTTCACCAGTGACATCCAGCAAATTGGTGGCTGGGCAAAATTTTTACATTTCAAAATCTAAGCAAGAAATTGGTCTTGTTATTTCCGGAAAATGTCTTAAGAAATAAATTTTTTCTGAATTAATTGAATAAAAGAAAAAAATTTTTCTTAAGAAAAAATTAAACATTTTTTGTTGCATAAGATATTTCGAGATAAAAAGAATCGAAATATTAACATATATTAAATGTATTTGATTTTTCCCACTTTGTTATCATCAGCATGCATTTGTAAACCAAGAAAAGTTATTTTTTTCTAAAGTTAATATTATCAATTTTAACTCAAAAGACTTCTATGTGCTAGGTACAGTATGCTAGGCGGCCCTGGTAACTTGGCGGCTAGGGCGTTCAGTCAGGAAGGTTCGATTCCCAATGCCGTCAAAGACCCACCGAGTACCTACGATGTGGATGCTCTTTAAATCTGTGGAATTGAAAGTCCTGTGGTCGGTCGTTGAATAGTTACCATGAATGCAATGGTTTGGAGAAAATCCCCCCCTTCAGATCAATGTCAAAATTGCGGCAGGGGATCCTCTGGTGGTGCCATCTATAGGAGGAGTCTTAGAGCAAGGTCGTACTTTCACCTTCGTGGTGCTGCAGTTAAACGAAAGACGCACCCTACAGACCTATGTTCGCACAACCAATGGCAAAGCGAGCTTGACTTGTCCAAGTGTCATAAGTAACAATAACAACACAGTATGCTAATGCAACAACAATTCTGCAGATTTCAGGCATGAATCAAATATCGGAATGATGAATAAACAGGTTTCAACCTTTTTCTGTGAATTTCAACTTAGTTCAACATCATATTGTTCGTGAAAAAATATATTAGAGAAAAACAATATACGTAATCTATTTTCTGTAATCTAACTTGTAATATTAAAAATTAGGAGCTCAATATTTTAAAACGGCTACTTACAATTTTAAATTAATGTGAAGATACCTATTAATTATATAAACATTGCTATAAACAGCATTACTATGTTAAATAATTCAGGTTCTCCAGTGCATTTTAGGAACAGTATATTTTGAACAATAGATCCGCATCTTATGAATTTTAAAAATTTTGAAACAATTTTAATCAAATGAAATCAAGTACTGTTACAATTGAAAGAGCATTTCTAACTAAACTTTCTCCGAAACAATTAAAATAGAAAAACATTTTAATGTCTAAAGATAATTTTTAACATCTCATTTAATAATCAATTTTTAACATCTTTTCCATAAAAAAGTAAATTGATTTGTTAAATTTCATACGAAATAAGGATCAAGTGAGCAATTGCAGACCAAGATCTTAAACAGATCAAGTGGAATGAAAACTTTTAATCTCGGCATTTCTAAAATTCAAAAAGAAGAAGAAATAAAATTGATGAACTTCATGGAAAGAAACCGAAATTGATAATTGGATGCTCAGTTTCAAGTCTTCAAATACAACAAATGCTTGCTAATAATGTACAAAATTTAAGAAACAGCATTTATAATGCCTGTTACACGAAAACTTACATCTTTAAATTCTCAAATCACAAAATATTTATGTAGTTCGAAATTTTTTAAAGAAAATTAAAAATTATTATTTTATAAATCCACTTTTATGAATGTGTTTGATTTATAAAATAATGAATTACATTAGAAAAAAAGAACATTATATTATTGATACGTTAAACAAAAGCTATGACATTATAAACAAAAGTTCACATGCCTAAACCGATGAAAATCCATTTATATAAACGTACAAGTACAAAAAATTGTGCACAAAAAGCTGTGAGTGATTCGATTTTCAAATAGAGAGTAAGGGCATGAAATGTATATGTACAATGAAAGTCTCTTTCGCACGCTTAAAAACAAAAATTCAAATTCAGGAGCTTGTGTAAATTTTTGAAATCTAATCTCATTTATCACGATTCCTGATAGAATCTGGAAAAACTTTCAAAAGATTTAATAATTTTTTAATTCAGATCATCTTAGTTTTACGAAAGCAGCAATAGTATCATTTCACAGGGAAGGCATTGCAACTACTACCTATTTTAAATGTTCCAGCTACTATTAGTAAACACGACGGATCTTCAGTAAGATCGGTACTAAAACTGAATGCATTATATGATAAGAAGGACGCCTTACCTCATTAGACCCGAACAATCTCTTTATTTGAAATACTAATGTATTTCAAATAAGGAGATTGCAAAGGTTTGATTGAGAAAGGACAAAGGAAACAAAAAATACTTAAAAGTGAGTATAAATAAAATTATCACAATAATTTTCCTTGTCCAAAAAGGTTATGATTATTTAAAAATAAAGGGGTCAAAAATATTTTCAATTTAATTTTTATTCAGATTTTGTTAATGTTATTTTCAAACATGGACTAAATGTAAGAGACTTACGGTTTAATGGCGCCGAGCTGGCAGCCGAATGGTTAGCGCTCTTGCCTTCGGTTCAACAGTTCGTGGGTTCGAATCCCACCTTGGGCAAGGATGTTTGTAGTGGTTCGGAATCCACTTTAAGCCGTAAGTCCCGGTCTAATTAGCCCTCGTGTGCAAAAAATGACCGTTGAGCGACAAACAAACCAAACCAAACTTACGGTTTAATGCGTGTCTGTGTAGATTCCAAACCACTGCAAAAAATACTCATCGGTGCTCTGTAAGACGAATTGCAGAACTCACACCCACAACAACAAACACACAGCTGTTGATGTGGCTTTGTTTCAGAAATAATTTAAAATTAAATATAAAACAGAGAACACATTATTTACTAAATTTATATTCTAAATAGAATACAATTAAAATTTAAATAGTTCAGAACTTCCTTAAGAAATCCATCTTTACTTAAAAAATATTAAAATTATAGTATTAAAATGGCTAAGAATATCATAGGCCAGGTAAATTTTTTACTATTTATATTACTTTTTTCAATATGAGTAATATCAATCATAATAATGAGTAATATTATTAATTTTGAAATCAAAATAATTATATCCATAGCATTTTGAAAAGTAGAAATTGACTACATTAGGTAAACAGAAATTTTTTATGGGAAGCCAAAATTTATAGAAATAAATATCAGTATATATATATATATATATAATTGAATTCTCAAATTCATTAATTCATTATATAATTTCATTTCTAAATATTGTTTTTCTTTTAATACTTGAAAAATATGTAGTTCTATTCCCTCTTGAAATGAACATTAAAAAATTTTAAGAACACTCTTCAGAATTTTTCTTCTGATTTCAAATAGAATCATTTGCATTGCTAACCCCAAAAAAATTCCCAATGATTATGAATTCCAAGAATGCTTAATAAATTAGTCACATAAATTTTATTCCAATCAAAATTCTTCAGAACGGCATAAGTATTTAGAAAATGGGTATCAACTACAACTTTGACTTCGAATGACATTTGACAGTAGCTTTCTGGATTCTGCAAACGATTCCGATGCAATTATGTTTATCGTCTTGCAGCAAGTAAAAATCAAAAAACGGAGGGTCCTCTTATGGAAATTTCTCGGAAAATGTCGGGGCTGACGTGTTTTTATCGTTCCGTGGGGCCACCTGTACATGGCACCCTCTTCGTATGCAGAGGTCAGCGCCTAAAATTGAGCTCTGAGCAGCGAAGCATGTCGCGTATAGCGCCCGTAATGGGCACGTTATATTCTTGCATGACTGAGAGCGAAGTATGCGACTGATTGTACGGGTGTCTTGCAAGGGTAAAACCGGCGTTAAAGAGAAACGTGTCCCTGAACTTTCAAAACGACGAAGAAAAATAACTTCTTTTTTTATTTAATAATCAAGAAATATTGTTTTGTTCGGAATTTCGTGATTGATAAGCAAGCGATCGCACGATTTTTCGATATTACCATGGGTGACAAATTTGACTCCGCCAATACTGTCGCTAAACCACAATCTGTAACTGATAAAGGGATATCTTTTTCACTTTTGTTTACTTTACAAGAATTAAAATATCAAAACATAAATACGTTAATTTAATTAAGAACATATATAAAAGCGCTAATCCAACTAACAACACAGAAATGGGCTAATCTAAATATAATTTTTCAGAGAATTTTTCTAAATATTTAAGAATGAATGACTATTTTATATGTATTATAGCAGTTATTTTTATAGAGTTTATCGATTATAACTTATTATAATAAATTACTTTAAAAACTTATTGATATTTTCCTATAAATTAACAACTGTTTTTAATAATATTCAATTTGAATGTTGACTCTATTTTTTAAATATATCAATTATAATTTATAATATCAAATTAATTAAAAAGACTACGATAATGTTACATAAATTAACAACTGAAGTTAATTTTAAACTCAATTGAGAAATATGAAATTCTCTAAAATACTTTGATGTTGTGAGTTTTTATTATTTTGTATTCAGTTTCAGTATTGAAAAAATGGATTTCACTTTTTATAAGAGAAAAATATGGTAATTTAATCTATTTCTTCAGTTTTTTTTTTTTTTTTTTTTTTTTTTTACAATGTTTGTGAAAAACACTTTGCACTGAACTTCAAATATTTTCATACTAAATTCAGCAAGAACCAATATAAGATTAAAGATCTTTTGTTATTTTCATAACATAAATATAAGTAAAATTACTTCCATTATACTCTTTTAAAATTCTTTTCATTGAGTATGATTTCTTCCGTGTTTAAGAATTAATTTATTGCTTGATATCTAATAAAAAGTTATATTGTATTTAATTTCTTTTCCTTTTAATATGGTTGTACTACATTACTTTTTCATTTATATAAAAGGCGTAAAACTATTCTAAACTTTTAATTTTTTTTATTGTTTACAAATTATTTGAAACCTTCCTCATTTCTTAAGCCAGATTCTTTTCCTTATTCTACAATTCTTAATCCAATCAAGGGTTAAACGTAATCTTTTTCATTAATATGATTTCTGTGTTTAGATACTGTTTACATACAGTCTAATTTACAGCTTGATATGTGATAAAAATTAATTTATTTTCATTTACATATTGTTGTACCTTCCTTTAACATTTAAAAAGAGCAAAAATAAATACAATATTTTTAATATATTCATTAAATATTAATAAATTATTTTCACCATATTTTTTCTCATTCCAAAATTGTTTTCTTAATCATAATTTTAATCTAAAAGGGAGCATGCAGTATAAAACCCCTGTATAAATTCTAATTTTTTTCTGTTTAGAAATTGCTTTATTGTTTGATAAATAAAAATAATTCGCTGCATTACATTTCTTTTGCTTTTGCTGAAAACCTAAAACAAAGTAGAGTTTTTTTAATTTAAAATTTACGATTTATTTGCACGATTATATTGAGAGAGAGAGATTCTTAATACATGTTCTATCTTATTTCATTAAATAAGATTTTTTCTTTAATTAATGCATTATTTACAGTTTAATTAATAAAAATTAATTTTACGGAATACATAACTATACATAAGAGAAATACGAGGACTGGCATTTTATAGAATTCATTATTTACCCTTTTTACCATATTTTATTAATGCTCATTATCATATTTCATTTCATAAAAAAATTAAGCGATAAAAGCAATCTTTAAATCAATTAATAATTTTTTGTGAGAAATTTGAAGGAATTCATCTGTGGTGGTCCTTTAATAATCATCCAATAATTTCTCAACTTCACAAAGTGAACAACAATCAAAACCTGCAAAACCAAATTATTTATTAATTAATTTTTTAGAAAAGAATGTTTCTTTGCAGGAAACAGTTAAGAAATGATTAATGATTTTCTTATAGTTCTTGACTAATTAATTTCTGTTATCTCTCATTGGTCAGTATGTGTGATGTAAGGATGAAAACAACTGTTTTTAATTTCTTACATACAGCAAATTGATAACTTTTTTTTTTTTTTTTTTACAAAATTACTTATTTCATAAAGCATCAATAAATTTAATTATATTTTCTATGGTTTGTATTTATTACCAAATTTTCATATTTTATGAAAAAAGGGTTTATAGTTGTTAAAATTTTTTTTATTTTGCTTGTCTTATTTTCATTTTAGTACTAAATTATTTTATCAAAAACTCAATTTTTAAACACTGTAAAAATTCAGCTGCGATTTATGGTATGCGCATTGCCTGATTTTATTCAATACGTTTTAAATCTTAACATAAAATTGTGAGTAAAAAAAGAATTTAAAAAAAAAATTCAATCAAAATTTTTAATCTACTCATTTATTTATTCTTTCATTCACAAAATGGTTCATCTTCATGAAATTGCATGAAACCTCATGGATTAACTTTTCATGTCAATTCAACATGTTTAATTATTTATTCGAGGCAAGAAACTTAAGACAAATTTTAAGCAGCTATAAATAAAAGACTCGGCTCTACTGGTTTAAATTGCTTCCTCACCAAAAGTGTTTAGTAATATCCAAAACAACTCTCTAATAGTTTTTAAATGAATTATAAATTTTCAAGAAGTACAATAAAATACTGTTGATACAAAGTGATGCTTGTACCCGATGGGGTGAAACCACTTCCTTTGTGTGTCGACCACAGACTCTGAAATCACGTAAAAAAAACGACTCATTATACTGACTGTAGTTATTTATTGTATTAGCTGCTCAAAAACCGGTGTGGTTTCTTAAGTGCATTTTTCAATATTTTCTTATTTTAGTGCTATATATATTAATTTTTTAATCATTAAAAATATTTTACTTTTACTGAGCCAGACAACTATTTTTTATGTATGTATGGGAGTGTGATTTCTGAATATTTTAACATTATATGGTAATTTCCAAAGCACTGCAACAACAAATGTTAATTTTTTTTTGGATTTTCATTCCCCGGGCTTAACAGAATTGGCTTGCAAATGATTCATTAAATGTAAGAGCAAATAGATTTCTGAACATCATTTGTTGTCGAATTATATTGCCAACATGAGCAAGGGAAAAAGAAGAGGTTAAAAAACAAAAAGGAAATTTCCATATAAATATATATATTCTTCACATAAAGGAAATGAGTTTATAGGTAGACAACATTTTACAGAATTATTTCATATCTTTTTAATGAATTATTAGATTGCAACAAAATAACAACAAAACGTTAAACTACAAATATCCAATCTATCAACACATACAAATAATGCCGCTATGAATGAAATAGATTTGGACTAGATCAAGAAACAACACGCATAATAGGGTGGGTGATTAAGTGAAATCTTTAAAAATCGAATTCCCATCAGTGAATTCTTCAATTTTTACTAACACATCAGTGGAAAAATTATTTTGACAATTATCTTTTAAGGAAAATTTATGTTTCAATTACTATTTAAAAACAAGCTAATTAAAATTATGAAAATTGCTTTGAATTCAAAAAAATGTTTTAATATAAATTAATTTAAACTCAAATTATATTAATTGAAAAGGGTTATTTGGGTTCAACCGTCTGCTTTGAGTACGAATGTGTTGCAATTTTTCAAACTATTATCCATTGATATGTCTGAAAATTCATGAAATAAAAATAAAATATTATTGGGATTTATACTGGAAATAAAGTTTTACTTTTTTCTTGTTTACTTGATTCATTGTAAGAAATTAGTATTGTTGTTCTAAGTCTACATGCAGATCAAAGAAACTACGAGTTTTACGAATTTAATAATAGGTCAAATAATATTAAATTATGTTTTGTTGTAAATTATGATTCCTTGCTCCTCTTAGCCTAGATTAAGAAAAATTGTTCATTGTAGAAAATCCTAATGCGTACCGAATTTTCTTAAGACAATGACAGATGAATGTATACTTTCATGCATGCTACAGATAGATGATTAAAAGTTTTGTAGTTTTCTCCTTTGTGATACATTCGAATAGGGTCCATAATCTGTAAAGATTAACCCGGAATTAAAATTTCAGTAGATATTGAAAGAAAGTTTACAGGCTGTTAGGAAATCAACACAGCGTGTCAACAATACAAAATGAAATGAAATTTTATACGAATTATATAAAAGTATGCATATAGAATATATATCAAGCCACATTTTCATATTTCTGAGAGTATTTCTTATAATAAAAAAATGAAAGGCATTTAAACTTTATTTTTTTCTCTTAGATCAGAAAATATAAAAATAAATCAAAAATCTTTTTAGAAAATACTTTTGCCCATTTTTCCATTAATAAATGGAAACTAAATAAACATAATTTATAAAATACAATACTTATAAAAACTACAAAAAAATAGGTTTCGAATAATTGGATAAGGAAATTTAATGTAAATATTTCAAAAAGAAATAAATACTGGATAAAACAATTTCCTTTTTAATGTATTTGCAATTTGCACTATTCAATGAATAGTATATAATATTACAATTTTTTGATTAATTATGTTTATTATAGATGGATTACAAAATGTATGGAAATAAAAAAAATTATATGCTAGCTGAGTTACATTAAAAGTTCTCGATCTAATGAACTATTTATTATGATATTCGCTTAAAGTCTAATGAACCAGCAATATTGCTGTTATCAAAGAATAGTTTCATATGAAAGGTTTTTTGAGTCTTAAATGATTCTCAGTAAAATATATGTACTGAGAATGATTGTCCAAACAAAAATTAATTATACACATTTCATGTAAGGGTTGTGAAAAAAAATAATAATTCAGAATCATTGTAAGAGGTAAAATTATAAGACGTCTTAATGGTACTCATACTCTAATATTTTTAGAAAAATTCATAAAATGGATGTATTGATGCGTGTTTCACAAAAAACATTGAACTGAATTGCAAGAATAAAAAAGAAAATTCAATTTATTATCAAATACAGATACATTGGGAAGCTGCCATATTGAATTCGGAAGAAAGCTTTAGTTTTGAATGTATAATTTATAAAATTGTCGAAAATGTTCTCCTAATCACTTTTCTTGTGGTAAAATTGACAGTGCCGAGACGAAATATATTCAAGGTTAAACCACAAGAAAAACTGGGCTGTTGCAAAACCCAGACTCTTAACAGCGACCGCAAATCTAAATGAAGTTCTTTATACAAAATTAATATAGATAGTTTCTCCGTATTTGAAGTGGTTGGAGGACTCCAGAGAATGCGCTGTTTCATGATTTTAGTTTAGTAAAGCTGGACACTGATAAACAACTCAGTCATGCACAGAAAAAGGTGGAAAATGAGAGGATATGGTACACTGGGGTGGAATGATATCGTTCATGTGTCTGGGGGCAATGGGTTTGATACCTAATACTAAAGAAAATCATCGTACTAAGAGGATTTCAAAATATTAAACATTTCACCAATTTGATGTTTGTTCACTAGATAAGGTAAAAAATTAAGGACAAAAAAATCGATGCCAGAATCAGTTTTGTCACGTGACTATGATTTAAAATTATGTTGCTTTCATATGTGATCAACCTACACTAAAATTTGTTGCAAAGCATTTAAGTGTTAAATTGCATGTTGGAAGATCTTCCAGATCTTTTCAAAAAGATCCATATTAACGTGTCACGAGCAAGGAAATTCTATAAACTACCGAACACCCACCCTAACAAACATGCATGTCCAAAACAGATGCACAACATCCATCACTGATTGTTCAATAATGGCTGGTATTGAACCCGAGAACTTTTCGCTGAATCTCTCGACTATCCTACTACTAAGGCTATATAAGATACATAAGATTGTTGGTCATATTTAGCGAACATTATCGGCAGAATTAGTAAGCTTAAAAACTGTTGCAATAAACTGAAAAATAATAAATAAGAAACTGCAAACTGGGCTATGGACATTAGTACTTTTATTATCATATTTAAATTTATTTATATCCTATTTTTGTTACATTAGTATAATTGAATTATTTTGTCAAAATTAGTTTAATCTTTCCCATTCCACCCCTTCTGTCCTTATACGCGAGCAATTCCCAAATTCTGCGTACTTATTGAAGAAAAAGCCTTTCGAAATGCTGCCGCCGAATAATTCCGAGATGAAGCTTAAACAAACAAGCAAAAGAAGTCAACAATGGCGATCGTCACGATTCAGCTCCCTCTGGGCCACCCCTTCGGACCAGATAGAGATCGCGACATCGTCTCTCGGACCGGTCCTCATCCCTCTCTTTCCATTTCTACCTGTTGCATTTTTTTCTTTATGATCGCGTGATCGACTACGACCTCCGACCTCCAGCCGTAGTTGTGAACACAATCAGTTCCACCGACGCGCTGAATGGTTCTGCCCCTGTGTCAGGGCTTCCCCGCAGCGATTGTCGAGGACAAACCGTTAGATCGTCAGTGGGAAGACGCTGACGATCTAAAGGTTTGTCTTCTTTGTTGTTGTCGTTGATGAAATAAGTTTTTTAGAAAACTTTTGAGATTTTTATTCTTTAAAAGAAAGAGAGTGCTGTTTTCAGGAAAAATAAATAAATGACAAATTTATTTTGAATAAGACTAATTTCATTCATTTTTTGAAATAATAGTAGCACTTAAAGTAAATAACCTGTGTATTTTTGAACTACCCAAGGAAAATATTTAACTTATAAACAAGATACATCTGTTGACAAAACAATAGTAGTTTTCTTTAATTTTCATCCAGTATATGAGAATTAAAATAAACTAGTATTTTTTGTGAATTGAATAAACATAAAAACTGATAATTAAACATTAAGGAAACTATTTGTCACTATATCTGCCACCATATGAACCGAAGTGAACTGTTTGTAAAAATATGAATTTAAATATTGGCGAATCGGCACAGGTGCCGTATAATCCAGGATACCAAATTCTGAGTATGGATTTTTTTTGGTGGATTTTCATCTGCATCTGTCAACCTGGTTTTCATAACATCATTGATATGGAGATCTATAAGAATTATGCAGAATATTCTATTTTGGCAACCCTAGTATTTACATCCTCATGTACGTCACAATATGTCATCTTGGCAATATTTCTTCATCGCCAAAAAATAATTTGTCCTCCTGGATTATACGGCATCTTTGCCACGAACCAACCTCTTATCTAACAAATATACCTCCATATTCAAGGAAACCAACCACCTCGTAAATGTCAACTGTAATTAAACTACGAGGTCGACATCCCTACTAGTTTCACACCAACGTGAAGACAGTAAACCCTACGGAGTTTTTACTGAACAAAGGTTTTCTCAGATGGTCTGCGATTAGGTTTAGTATCGATTCAGCTTCCTTTTTCGAACCGCAAACCGTTTTTTTTCCATTAGGCTGTTACGGCCCAGTTTTACACTGGACATTCCGTATTTTCATCAATTTTGTAAAATTATTTAAAGGAATTTTTGTTAAATGAGAGTTAAAAGTTCTTTTAAGGACATAGTATTTTCATAACAACAAATATCACCTCTCTATTTTTTATGAGATCCTAAAATACCTCAAGTAATAATGTTTCTAAGCCTTTATCCAATTATATGTTTGCATTGGATAAAATATGACGTTAGATTATCCATTCAACCCGATTATGCATTTTAATATTGTTGAACTCTAAATTATTGATGTCTAATTAATTATTATATTTTAAACAATTAAAAATGACATTATAATTACGTAGAAATATATTCTATTTTAAAAACATCTACACTGCTAATATTTTAATTCTGGAGTATTCACTTTTCTTTCAGCAGTTAAGCATCTAAATGCAGCCAATAGGCTTAGAATTTATTTTATTTCTTAAAATATAGAAATATACTTTTATTTACATTTTACGTTAACAAAAATCAAGACACGTTTTCATGCCATAAATTATAAATATTTAAAAACAAATTTTAAGGATATATAAAAAGCATCATATGCATAAACCTGGTAAAATAATTTTGAAAAATTGTTTTTTATGTATCTAAAATTTGCAAACTTTACAAGCGTATTCAAAATTATGTTTCCAAATATTTGTGATCTTTTAAAAAACAAAATGCTTTCTTCCGCATCATATTAAATTCATGAAAAACTCTATTTCATAATATTTAACATTTATATTTTTGTAACTTTTAAGAATAAAATCAAATATATAATATAAATTTAATATTTCTGTTTAAAAAATGATGTCCCTGCCTAAATAAATAACATGAACAAAATAATTTTCGAAGAAAGTAGAACCATATTAAATAAAGTGAACCAATATTAATAGGTGTATGCATATCAAATGAGATGATTGCTAACAGATATCGCCACGCATACATGCAAATATTACGAAACTATGACACGTGATTTTTTTTTATACTTTGACCTTTGATAATCACGTTTAGTTTACATTTGGAAGAGTTTCAGATTGCAATGTGTTTTTTTACTGTGTTGAAAACGTCAAATTTTATGCCTTCCGACCATGATTTGCGGACAAAATTAATTTTTTGTTAACATCTGAAGAAAAATGCTGCCAAATCGCATCAAATTCTTGTAGAAGCATATAGTGGCAATGCTCTGAGCCGTGCGCAGTGCTACAGGTGGTTTGAGAAGTTTTAAAATTGTGATTTCAATGTGAGAAATGAGGAGCGTGGCAGACCATAACAAAAAAATTTGAAGATGCTGAATTGCAAGCATTACTCGATGTATATGATAGCCAAACGCAAGAATATATTTCAGAACAATTGAATGTTGACCAGAGCACTGTTTCCCGTCGTCTCAAAGCAATGGGCAAGATAATAAAGTTCGGTAGATGGGTTCCACAGGAGCTAACGGATTGTCAACAGGAAAACCGAAAAATCGTGTGCGAAAAGTTGCTTGCCCGTTACAAACGCAAGTCATATCTCCATCGTCTTGTGACTTGCGATGAAAAATAGATTTATTTTGAAAATTTCCCAAGCGTAATCGATCGTATGTTGACCCCTGACAGCCATCCAAATCAACCACAAGGCCGAATCGTTTCGGCCGCAAGACAATGCTGTGTAATTTCTGGGATCAGGAGGTGCCGATCTATTATGAGCTTCTCAAACCAGGAGAAACTGTTAATACTGATCGCTACAAGCAACAATTACTTGATTTGAACGATGCAATACTTGAAAAACGCGAACAATACAAGAAACGGCAGCACAAAGTGATTTTCCTTGATGACAACGCACCAAGCCACCGTGTTAAACCGACCAAGAACATCGTTAAGGCGCTCGTTTGGGAGCCTTTAACACATGCGGCTTATTCTGCAGACTTGGCTCCTGCCGAATAGCTCCTATTTGCATCATTGGGACACGCATTGGCTGACCAGCGCTTCACTTCTTACGAAAACGTCAAATCTTGCCTTGATGATCGGCTGGCCTCAAAAGACTGATCATTTTTTTGGCATGGTATACACAAATTGCCCGAAAGATGAGGAAAATGTGTAGCTAACGATGGATATTATCTCAAATACAGAATATTAACAGTTTCCGCAAATTTATTGTGTTTTTTTAAATCAATTGTCTCATTTCATTTGCATACACCTGGTAAAATACATCTCCTGTAACAGATAAAAAATTGACAGAATAGATTATGTTATAAATGAAATATTTATTAAAATAAATAGCCGGAAAATATATTTAAAATTATTGTTAAAATAAAATAAAAATTGAAGTAATATGTAAAAAACTTTCCTTTAATAAGAAATTTACAATGTTAGATGAAAAATATTAGAAATTAATAAATAGAATTTAAAAAAAATATTAATTTTCTCAAAAAACTTCGGTGAAGTAAAAATGCCACGAACAGCAGTTCTGCATTTGCTTTAAAAAAATTAATGTAATTTTTCCTTACTATAGTTGAATGTAAAAAATTAAATTCCTAATTAAATATGTCGTTCATTATTTACTATAATTAGACACAGAAAAACATTTTTTTAATTATATGTATCTGTATTCAGTGTTACAGCTGCACAATATATTATTGGTGACTCTTATTTCACTTTTAAGAACACATCTGGGGACAAAGTAATTCAAAAGATTGAGAAAAAGGAAATTACAAAATAATGAGAAAAAGAAGAAAGAAAATGATTTCAAAAGATAATTAAGTAAAATAAGAAATCTCAAATGAAGAAAAAAATGCAGCCAATCAAAATTACTTGCAATGTGCTTAGATGCTTTTCAACAATTACATCTTTTTTTTTCTATAATGCAATTTATATGTGGTTGATAGTAAAAAAAATCTCGGAAGTGATAATAAAAATTATTAACCTTCTTAGAAATTGAATAAATGCATCACTTATATTTTACTTTACCACAAATTGTATGGCATCCGCAAAATTAGAATTCTCCCCAATTTAGAAACAAACTAAAAGAGTTGTTAAGAAAGAAAAAATTATTAGAACACATGAAAAAAGAAAGCTCACTATTCCCAATTTCAGAGAGTCCCAATTTTCGGACGTTTCCATTGACTTCTTTCAGTTAATTTCACCTGATTAGATTAGAACTGATTGAAGAACCGAAAATTCCGTCCTCAAAGTGGGATCTTCGATCACGACTTCCTCTCAATCCACCGAAACGTTGTAAACGACTGGCGCAAAAGAAAAAAGAACTTAAATTACATTCGCATAAAACGGGTGGTAGAAACGTGATTGCAGACGAACCCACCATTTCCATAACAACAAAAAACGTTCGAAGAATAAAAGAACAAAAGCCCAGCAGCTAACTCCCGAGAACCCATTATTAAATGCACCAACTCTCAGCAATTAGCGTCGAAAAGACTCATCTAATCGCCCCTGCCCCCGCCCCGAATATGGAATAAAAAGAAACAAAAGAAGGACCAACACGTCAATTAGCGCGTAATTAAATTTGCAATCGTCCGTCTGAATGTATCATTCTGCTGCGAGACCCTGAACTTCTGCTGAATGGGTGTGCTTGCGTGGATCCACAGCCAAATGGTCATTCTGCTTCCTTCGCGAACTTCCGCGGAAGGTAGGAAGAAATGGGATAATTTATTGAAATATATTATTCTTTATTTCGAATGCTTTTGGTTGTAAGATTAAAAATATGAAATTTTACTTACAGAAAATAAAATAATGCATTTTACACCAGGAATCTATAAAATAATTATCATTTGTCATCGCCAGTTTCGTTGAAAATCTTCGAAAATATTCATAAAAGCATAACACATATCCGAGAAATACAATAGGATAATCAACCATTTACGGGAAATCATATTCGAATGATTAAATTTATTGTTTTTGGCAACTTCTAGTGGAGATCTGATAACCTAAGGCTGTTGTTTTTAATATCCACCTCATAAACAGCCGCCTTTTGGGAAGACTTTTCATAGGTAGTGGGCCTTATCCAAGTGTCAGAAGTAAGGAAGTGCGGTATATCCTCAAGCACGCACACAACAGACGTACATTCAGAATCGCAGCATCCCTATCCTGTGATTCAGTAGTTTCTGGCATCGAACCACTGACCTTATGCCCGAAGTCCTAGCAGTAGGTTCACCGTGGCCTAGGGGTAGGACAGCTCTCTTCCAGATAATCATCGGGTAAAGCCGTGAAAAGTTGTAGTTTTTGGACAATAATCAACAAAAGACCCTCTAAATTTTACGCATATATACGTCTCTTACAGCCCAAGCTTGGCATGCCGATGAGAAATTATACTATAAAGATTACGTTTACAGTTGAGCAATTGTGTATGACTGTAAACGAGAAATAGTATATGTATGCCGAGCAGACTTGCTGTGTGGTATTGTTGCACCAGCATGCCTTCCTGTACCTAGCCCTGAGTCGGGCTCTACCAATTAGATAGAAGCAGCCGGGTGGAGACTTCGTGATTTTGAAACAGGGACCAAACAGAAGACTCCTCAATTCTTGGTCTGCCACGCCCAGAGGTATCATTTCACTTGAAGGACATTGAGAGCACGCCCAGTATTAAGGTGGCCCAGCCGTCATTACCAAACAAGATGGATCTTCAGTTTAGCCGGGATTCAAACTCACTATTCTCCGATAATGAGAACGACGCCCCAACCAACAATGCCACTGCCGCCTTTGCTATGCGTTGTAAATCCCATAACACTTACCTTCTGAGATCCACATATGTTACTCTAAAATGGTTCATTAACTTAGAAACTAAACACGGCATAGCAATGAAAAATCATATTGTTTAATAATCCTTTATGAACCTATTGGTTGAGCAATATTATGATGTAGCACAAAAATTATGAACTATCATTTGTGATTTAAAAATGAAAAATTATATTTATACACCATGCCACACTGGAAAAAAATTCGATTGATATCAAGATATTATGCAAACTGATTAGAGACGAATGGCATTCATTTCTAAGTATGTAGATAGTTCAATACCAGTCTTGTTTCAGACTGGTATTGAACTCTCTACATACTCTTGTAGTAAAAGGGGGAAAAAGTCTCTGTGTCCCTGAGATTTTACTACGTATGAGGACAATTGACAGTGTGAGGCGGGATCAGTATCGGTAAATATACTGACCCGTATTATTTTTGTACGCTTAATTTAATTATTCCAATTTATGAAAACGATTGGGTATCACAGTCATTTTAAATGTGAACATATTAAAAACTTAGAAACTTTTTCAAATAGCAGTTCATTTATATGTTACCGAAATTATCTCCTGATGCATCACTCCAAGTTATTTTATATTGTTTCAAAGGAATAAAATTTCAGTCATTATGAATCTTGATTCGGTCTTACTGTTTTGAAAAATGCATGACTTTCACCATTTTATTGCTGAGTATAAATATATTAACTGCTATTTATGTAACAAAATTTATGCAACTTTTCATGTAACCCAATATAAATACTCTTCACCATTTGCTTTCTTATATATGGCTGTAATAACAATTATGAAAAAAAACTAAACATGTTGCACGGCAGCTTATATGTGGGCCAAGAACTACAGTGCTCCTATCTAATTTTCTGACCAAGGGCCTGGAGTTCGAATTATGTGTCCTGGTTAGGTGATCAACCTAACGCAAAATCCTCAGTATTTAGTTCAAAAGCAATTATAATACTCTATTAATAGTGGTTTTGCTAATTGCTCTCAATAATATACTCTGTTTATCAACCCATTGAAGGGAAAAGGCTGATTCAACATTGCCCAGCTTGAGGATTGAACCTTCGACCTGTGGCTTGGAAGAGCGAAATGCCTATCACTACGCCACCGGACTTTTAATGTTATTTAAATGTTGCCAAATTATTGTCTTGAGGCATCTCCTCGTGTTATTTTACTCAGTTTCAAGCAACTAAAGTTCTCATGAAGCATTTCATGCTATTTTACTCTGTTTCAAGCCAATATAATTCTCACAAGGTATCTCCTCATATTATTTTACTTTGTTTCAAACAACTAGAATTTTTTGTATTCCTTGTATTCGCATATTATTTACATAAATGTATACTTCTCACCATTATATGAGAGTTATATAATGGTGAGAAGTATGCATAAATGTATACTTGTCACCATTTCATTTCTATTCATGGTTATTTCACATAATTTCTTTTTCTTTAACCATAAAGTGGTTGTTCCAGTTGATATTATGATTTCAACTCTTTATTAAAATTTTCACATGTGAAGAGTTGATGTAAAACACCATTGCAGTGGACAAGCACTCATTCTTGTCTCGGAGTGCTCCGATTTGTGGCATGTGTAATGTACCATATGCAGTACATCACATTTTAATTGTCTGTCCTAATTTCTAGAAATACGCTTGGTATTTTTTAATACCACCAATTGAATTTTTCAAAACTTAATTGGGTTTAAACCACATAGAAATTTGTTTGCATTTTTAAGTGCAATTGGTTTCTTGATTTCTATTTAAATTTTTATCCATTTTAATCTTTTAAATAAGCTTTTCTTGAATTCTTAACTTTCCATCTTATACATTAGTCTATTAATATAGAATTTTTACTTTTAGTTTTAAATATTGTACGGTGCAGAAAATATCCAATATTTGACCTTGCTACTAGTAAATTTCACAAAATCAAATCAGTCAAATCAATCATTACAACAATTTTCATTGCTTTAAATTATTCAGATAACGTATCATCTACGTCACACATAATTAATTCAGACATTGGATTGAGACTGCGTCGTAAATTCGACTTGTCTTCGAATTTGCTGTTTGCTTCAAATCGCATTCTTCGAGCGCCTGTAAACAAGGCAAAGCTCAACATCGTTGGAATCAAAATTAACAATATTGTCGAAGTTCATTTTGTTAATGAAACGATTGCTTATATAAAGACCAAAGCTTCGGTTTGAGAGGCCGTTTTCCATTGATTCAAGCCATTAACAGTTGACAATAGAACAGAAGAAAAAGCAAAATAAAAAAACATGACAAAACCTCCACTTTATGCTTAGTTTTATCTACAAGGACGATTTAAATTTTTAAAAGTTCCATTAATTAATAGAACTTTAAATTAATAATTGCAATATTTGTAAACAATCTCTGGCACAAATGTCGTATAATTCAAAATGCCAAATCCTGAATTTTTTGGAGATAAAAAATGTTGCCAAGATGATGTACTGTGACAAGCGCGATGACGTAATGCCAATCTCTAGAATTTTCTGCATAATTCATACAGGTGTCTGTATCTATAACGTGATAAAAACCAGGTTGTTAGATACATAAGAAAATCTGCCAAAAAATATCACCAAACTCAGAATGTGGTCTCCTGGATTATACGACATTTTTGCCCAATCTCTTTTCAGTGTTAAGTTCTTTTCAGTGCCTTACTTACACTAGCATTGCAAAATGTCACTATTTACTTATTTTTCATTTATTAAAAAATACGAAGAATAGTATAGATAATTTAAGAAGCATAAAGTAACAGACAACATAAAAATTTGTTTATTGAAGTATCAACCAAGAAACTCCATAATGAATGCAAAAGTATTTCTAATAATGTACTACTCGAAAATAATTTGTTATAATATATGAGTAGTTTACCACTGGTGTCAAAAAATTATTAATTTTGTATAAAAAAAATATCCCATTACACATAACAGTATTGAACGCGCCATTTTATTCTACATTGGAAAAATGTTTTTGTGAGTCTTCAGTAGTATTATGGTGTAATAAGTCTGTGCTAAAGTGAATAATACGGTTACAGCTAGTCAAAGACAAAAAATAGCCAAATGTTTTTAAAATTTTGTTGATTTTTTTTTTCCTCACCAAAAGAAATTAATCGTCAAATGTCTTAAACACATCTCCTAAACACTTGGCCATAATTGGAATTTGTACCAATTATGGCCAAGTGTTTAGGAGATGATTTTTCCGTAAACAAATACAAATTTATTTTTGTATTTGTTTACGGAAAAATGAAACTGGTCGAAAAAAATGAATTTTATGATTGCAGTAATATTTTAAGGATTTTGAAATCTTCATTTTTAGCATTTGTTTAATTTCTAAAGATTATTTTTGTTGTAAATGTAGTGGACAAATGAAATTAATTGAAAGAATGGATTTTTTACCGGACATTTAATGATCGGAAAAATATATTAAAAGAAAGTAATTATACTCTTAAAGACTGATATTATTCAGCATTTTGTTTCTTTCTTGATGGAAATTTATCTGCCTGAAAACTATGATCCAAATAGAGAAGACTGAAGTTAAAAATTTTATTCTAATTATTTTCTGTGGACAAAGAATTGTATTTAAAGTATTTAAATGTTCTATTATAAATCTAACTACAGAACTATTCTTTCATCCAATTTTATTATATATACACTTTTTGTAATATTTTTTCATTATTCTGCTATTATATATAATATATGTTTTTAAAGTTTATTCCAGATTTCTCTTCTTAATCTACTTACTATCGCAGAAATTTTTAAACTTCAGGAATTGCATAAAACGGTATTTTTGTATAAACAAAATTTTTTCACCTATATTAAAGGCTTGTTATTTTCAGTGTAAATGTTCGACAGATATTGTATAAAATCGTTAAATGAAATCTGAAAAATTTTAACTTTCATGTTCTTATGACTTGTAGAATTCTATCTAAAATCAACAGAACTATTTTATTAAAAATATATCTATATACAAAAATTCATTTACCAATTCCCAAATTCTTCATTTTATTTATTTTTAAGTAAAAGTTATTAAATGCAATTTTCATTAAGATAATAAATCCGACTTTATAGAGAATTTATAGAATTTCTGCTATTTTATTTCCTCATAATTTCGTGGATTTTAATTTCGAAATATTTGCAAAAAGTAAACTTCAATCAATTCCTAATTCGGTTATTGTATTATTATATACTATAAGGCTTAGCGATTTAAAAATGGTGTCATTTTGTTCCAGATTACTTAGATGAGTGGGCTGCTAGTGAAATTCCAATACGTACCCAGCAAACACAAACTGCCGCTCCGTGCCACTGCTGGCGAAGTCGGTTTTCTGTTGGCCATGGCATGCCGCTCATGGTTGTTTGATGGCCCAGCTCCGGCCATTACGGCACGGATGAGTGCTGGCCAAAATAAACCGGGCCGGTGCTGAATTATAAGTAATGGGCCAACAGATTCTGGCCATTGTTGGCCTGAATCTGTTGACCCATTACTGAACAACCCTGAAGCTGTTGGCCAGAAAAATTAAGACAATTAGTTTAAATGCTATTTTTTAATTTTATCGATAATTATTATTGTTTTTATCAGGATAGAATTTTTATGAATGATTTAAGAATGATATATTTATTTTATCTTGAAATATTATTCAATTACTTGTTAAGAAAACTTCATAAAATATTGATAACATGACAACAAGATAAAGACATTGGAATATGTTTGTCATTGTATGTTTTAGAATAATTTCATTACCGTGTTAGGAATAGAAACATCATGCACAGAAGCATTTTTTACATTCTATATATTAGTAATATTTAATCAATTAATATAATAAATTTTTTAATGTTAAATTTTTTTTAAATCGAATTAGATTGCTACAAGGTTTAAACCTATTTACTACATTTTTTGTTTGTTACGAAGCAAGTTTATGAAATAAATGACAGTCTAAAATATTTTATTTGAAATGGCTTAGATGTTTATCTTTAATGAATTAATATAGAATCTTGTAGCATTTATGATCAAAAAATTGTGTGCGAATTCCATATAAACATTAATTCTTTTATTTTTAAAATGTTTTATTTACTATTATTTTTAAGTCAATTTTTACTGACCGAAATATTTTGTCTTGTAAGGATTCGTTGTTTTAAATTTTGTATACTTCTCAAACATCAGCTTTAAGGAATAAAAAACTTTACAATGCATAAACATTACAAAATATTTTATTGCACTTATAACATGGTTTTTATGTATAACCCTGTCAACCATTAAAATTACTGTGGATTTCTTAACAAAATATTTTTGTACCTAAAACTCGAAAATTGTATAAACTTGAAAATATAATACTAAAAATAGTAAATTTTACAATTTCTGTAGGAATCTAACAGATTAATTGCCACAAATTTAAAAAAAACATCAGGGATACTATGTTTGGAAAATTAATGTTCAAGTATTTGGAAAATGTTCCTATGGAACAATTCTATATTATTATATTTAAATTACTTGTGCAATATGTTAACTATTTCTGTGTGAAGAATATTGTCAGATGTAGCTGCTTAGTAGTTACTCTTGTGTTTACATATTTCATTATATTTAAACTCACATTTTATGTTTTTATTTATGACTGAAAAATTGAAGTATGAATTAACAAAATTTTAAACAATCTTTTAATGAAAATATAAGTTAACTAGAGTATTTGTCCCTTTACATTTTAGAGAAAGTGATTAAAATTTCAAACATTTGACACTTTGATTATTTGATTCTTTTTTAGTAACATAAATGGTTTTATTGTTATAGTAAATAGTCAACCGGATAATGGGTAAATGATATATTTAATCTTATATATATATATATATATATATATATATATATATATATATATATATATATATATATATATATATATATATATATATATATATATATATGTATATATATATATACATTAACATACATACTTTTTCTCCTTTACCGATTTACAAAGTCTGATCATGATGACAATATTGTCCTAGATATAATGTCAGAATTATTTTTATTAACTTTGGATATTTTTCTTTAAGAAATCGAAGTTAAATAAAGAACTTGAACATAATTTTAAACAAAGTAAATTAGTAAGGTATGCAAGTAAAATGAGTATGATATGAGAAATAGTTAAAAAAAGTTTATCTGTTTTGATTTCAGAGATACTTCTAATATTAAAATTCACTACACAATTACAAAATAATAACAAATAATGTTTAAAATATTGCATTTTTAAACTGCATGTTTATTTTATTGTTTTAATATAGTAATCATAATTAGGTTAATCTTCCAAACATATGTACATATATATACATATGTATATATATTGCTAAATTTATTAATTGTTTTTAATTGCACTATATATCTTTTGTTGTGAGTTTTATTTGAGTATTTTACAGAAAATACAAGGGTTAAAGTTATTTTTGATAGTTGACATTATTTTGTTTGTTGCTTTTCTTATTGTAATTTATAACATAAAATTATTAAACTTAAAGCTCAGATATTGATCGAAGTTATGCAAAACACCACTTGTTATCAAAGAAGCAAAGTTTTGTGATATCCATCTTGAGAATAATTTAATAATTTTATTAGAGAAAAGAATATTTCTTAATTTTATTAGAGGAAAGAATTTATAAGTTTAATCTTTTTTATCACTTAACCATTTAATATTTTAAAATTGATACTTCATTCATTAACATGTTGGATGTGTTGTTTTACAGCTGTTCTACATGTTGGATCAGCTGTTTATGGATTGCATATAATTATGAAATCTGAACTTAGAAAAGAAAATTATATTGACAAATTACATAAAGGGAATAGTTAGATATTCTTTATTTATACATTTTATCCTTTTTCTGGCTTCTCATTTTAGAAAATATTTTTTTAAAATAAATGCTAATAAAAATATACTGGAAACATTTAATAAATAAGTCAATCTTTGTAATGTTTTGTTTAGTTTTGATATGCATTTACTGTAAGCCTCGAATGTAAAATCAAACTCATTTATTCATTTTATTTTTCTTAAAATTAAGATTATTTTTATACTAACTTTAAGCAGTTTTCTTAAAATATGTAAGAATGAAAAAGTTAGTTTATTTTATTCATTTCATCTTCATATTTAATAATTCACATATGTTAAATAATAATTCACATATGTTATTATGAAGAACAATATCTATTTTAATAGTTATTTTATGCTCATATGTAGTCACGATCAATGACCACATCTAACTATAAGTACATATTTTTCAAAAACATTGGTAATTAAAAAACAGAAATTTATTTCTTTGTGTTACAATTTTTTAATTATTTTTATTAACAAATAATTATAAATAATATGATTCTTGCAAATAATTATAATTGTAAATAATATTAACAAATAATTTAATTTTAATACAATTAAATGTAGTTAACATAAGATTTGCAAATAATTGTAATTATAAATACTATTAGCAAGTAAATATAGGTAATATTTTTAAATAAAGTAAGAAATTATTGCTTATATTTATTATTGATGGCTACTTGCTAATATTTCATTTTATACATTAGCTTTGAAGCTTATTGTGTTTCTAACATCTCCAATGTAAATTTTACCTACTTAAACCAGTCCAGAATCAATAACTTATTTTCTAATAATATTGGATTAAATATAAATTTAATACTTTGTGTAAAATAAGAATTAAAAAGTTATGTAAAACATTTTTGCTTCTAAATAGTTCATGATTATGTTAATTACTTGTGATGTAAATTTACTGGATAACAACTAGAATGCATGTATTCAAAATCTGTAAATCTTTTGCATTAACTGACGTAATTTTTTCCATCAATCTGTAATCACGTTGGGGAAAAAAACTAAATTCTATGTTATGATTTTGCATAGAATATTGTATAAATAATTAGAGATTGTCAATGTTTTAAAATTCATCAATATTTATTTTAATTACTATGATTTTATAAAATTTACTTATAAAATTATAAAATTGTTTATTTAGTATTTTATAATTTAAAATAAAATTATAAAATTGTAATCTTAGTTTATGTGTAAAAAAATAATTTGATAATCATTGATGTATATTTTATTAACCATTTTTTATTAGCTCAAAATATGATTTTTTAAAGCATGAAATACAAAGTGTATGTTATAAATTAATTGCTTACTTTTATTCTAATCGTGAAAATGTAAGATTCTATTTAAAACATTGCATTGAATTTTTGAAGTCAGATGTTTAGAATTTCTATTAAGTCATTCAACTAAAATCATTTTCATTTAACCCAATTGTTTGTCTCTATTTTCAATCAAAGAATTGTCAAAATTGATGAATGTTGATTTTTCATTTGGTACTTAGTGTTATTTATTGTAATGTGTATGCGTGTATGTATATATATTGAAGTATCAATATGGATATAAAGTAAAACTAAGCTCTGGCACAACAGGCCAGGTGGGCCAAGACCTACAGTACCTATCTGTTTTCCTGACCGAGAACCCATGGGCTGCGAATCACATGTCCCTATCAGGTGCTCAGCATAACACAAAACACCCACTGTTAAGTTCCCAATCGTGCTCATTGTGGGCATAATGTTACAAATAACCATTCTCCCTTTTTTAAAGGGATACAACTGAAATTAAGTAAAAGATTCCATCATAAAAAAGTGTATTAGTAATATTCATTTTTTATGAGTTATTAATTCTGAATGAAAATTGACACTATTATAGGAATTCACAACCAAAGTGTGGAATTAAACAATTGGACTATATATATATATATATATATATATATATATATATATATATATATATATATATATATATATATATATATATATATATATATATATATATATATATATATATATATATATTTGTTAGATTATTTTAACTATTCAAGTGCTTGGCTTGTTTTGCTTTGATTGTAAATTTAATTGGAAAATATTGCAAACATAAAAATTATTATGTTGGATTTTCCTTATTCAAATAATTAACACTGTGAAATAATACCTAAATATGTGAAAATAAGTGTTATGCATGAAGTTTCACCTGATTTATATAAGCATACCAATTCAATTTTTTTCTGTTTTTACCTGGGCTGTTATTGTTATTAAACTGCTGTTTCTATTTTTGTAATTAAATTGATTCAGTTTAATAATTCTGTTTTTTTTTATTTACAGAGTATTACAACAAAGTGAAAATCTTCACAAAAGGAGAAATTTGTTTCAGAGTACTAATTCGGAAGGTGGACCACAAAAATAAAAATAAAAAAACTTGTAAATTAAAAATGTTAAAAAAGTTTTGCAAATTATTTTCAAATGTAAATAAAAATAGTAGATGTTTTTTTTATTTTCAGTATTATCATAAATAAAAATTGTTAATTCCATTAATATTTAGACATTTCACTTATTTATGGCTTTTGTTGTGTTAATTTTTATAAGTAATAAAAAATCTTAATCTGTATCCTTTTGTATCATTTTTCTCAACATCTTGTTGCATTGGAGTTAATTTATTTGGAAAATGAAATATTAATTTATATACAAAGAAAATATATATGTGTGTGTGCTTTAAAATAATACTATAAAATTATCATAAAACAACTGGAATTCTTTTATACCTTCAAGTTCAGTTTTAGAAATAAATTGACACTTGCTTACACAATTTTTAAAAAATAAAGTTATAAATTAAATTCTGTAATAACAAAATATTTTAAAAACAGAATATAGAAGTTATTTAAATAAAATTTAGATTATTAAAATAAAACTATAAAATTTATATAGCATTGTCAAAAAAATGATTTAAAATATGAGTTAATAATTCATATTTTTTTAATCTTTATCTAATTAAGAACTAAAAATGCACTTAAGAATATTTGACAATTAGATGGATAACAATTGTCTTTTAGAATCACAAAAATATATTCAGTATTAGAGGGATTTCCAATACTTCCATATTAACTTTAACAATATATACAATATTAACATAAAAATGAACTCAATATTTATAGAAATAAATAACCATAACCAGCCCTACGTCGGTGAAAGCGGCTATCGTCGGCCAAACAGCAAAGGGCCGATGGATAACCGTATATGGGCACGTACTGGCAATTAAATGGGCCACATGCGGCCAATATGGCATTGATGGCCACCCGGCGTTGGACCAACAGCGGACCGTACTGTCGGCCCAGCAGCAATGACGACCACTTTATTGACGGAGCCGACGAGACCAAATAGCTGCTGGCCAAGACGGCTGACAGCAGCGGCCCGAGGGATGCTCGGCATGGTACGTCCCTTCCGCTTGGCAAAATTTTCTTCTCCAAATGGCGTTGCTCTGACAATGATCTTCACATTTACCTGAAAGTTTTCAATGTTTGGAGCATTTGGATATTAGTGTGTAGAGAGCAATCATATACGTTAATTTTAGCAGTATTTAATACTTAATACCCTTTGATTAGTGTAAGACTGAGATTTGGTAGGGAAAGTATTGTTTAAAATTAACTTGGTTGATTACCTATATCTTATATCAAAATAGTGAAAGATTGGCAGAAATAGGAGGAGAGTGCATATTTGCAACAATTCAACATGACTAAAATATATATATTCCCGGTTTACAGAAATTTAATACTTATATTTATCTTTTTCAGTAATATTTCAGCCCTACCTGGAAAAAATTGTTCAGAGAGTAATTATTTTATATACACTCTTAATATTAGTGATATTCTTTTCTTGTCGGTGTCCACTTATAAACGGTAATAGGGTAACATAAAAAAGCCTCAAATTTGTTTTCGCTGTGTGTTACTAAATTTCTAACCAATAGTGCAAAAGTTCTTCCACTCCTTAAATTTTCAATATGATTCAAAATTTAATTTTAAAATATGAAATTAAATATTGCTAATTTATTTTTAATAATATAATTATAATTTTCACCTAAAAGCAATTGGAAAAATACTTTAATACGATAAATAGTTTCTCAAATGATATAAACAATGTTTTAAGTGACTCTATTTAATATGTCACAAATAGGGATTTATAATTTGATTTCTTTATTTTATCTGTCGCCAATAGCGACGTTATGTTGAGTTTCTTCGTTATTACTTGATGTGAAAAGAAATTATGAAAGCAAAAAGCCAATATCACCAATTTGTTTAAAAAAATTAATTCCGTAGCAGAGGTTGCGATACATTGTTTGACGTAATTTAGAAAAAATATAGAAGCAACACAATTTTTTCACCATTAAGCTTGTAATAATGGGCAAATTTTAGAAAACGCTTTTCCTAAATGTACATACTGCCGAAAAAAAGTTTTCTTTTTTTAAATTTATTTAAACTAGTATAGCAGACATTATTTTCTAATGATATGATTGATCAAAAAATAAATGCGAATAATTTCATTTAGCATGGAAAAAATAACAAAATGAAGTAGAAGTTGACATTAAAATAAAAAATGCAGCTTTAGTGCTGAAGGGAACACAAGATATTTTCGGTAATGACAACAATGTAGCTGGTAAATTTATTTTTAGAGATAATATTCCAGCTTAATCAAGGAAAAATCAAAGGGCAATATTCAAGTTTTCTCACTATATCTTTGCTACCCTGTACGAAAGAGAAAAAAAAACAATATTAAGAAAATCAACGAAATTTTTGAGCCCATGTTTTACAAATCTGCTTTTTATTGTTTCAGCAATTTTAATTAAAATAAAGTTTTTAATGTCACGTAAGCAAGGCAATAGTCTTTAAATTCAAAAGTGGCACAGGTGCCGTTATAACCCAGGATGCCAAATTCTGAGTTTGGTGATTTTTTGGCAGATTTCCTTATGTATGTGGCAACCTAGTTTTTATTACGTCATCAAAATGGAGAGCTATAAAAATTAAGGAGAAAATTCTATTTTTGCATCCCTAACATTCACGTCATCATGCACGTCACAATATGCCATCTTGGAAATATTTCAACACCAAAAAATTTCCGAATTTAGCTTCCTGGATATCAGATACAGCATCTGTGCCTCAAAAGATATTATTTACAAACATTGCAATTATTAATTTAAAATTCTATTAATTAATGAAATTATTAAAAATTTAAATCGTCCTTGCCGATTTAACTAATCATAAAGTAGATATTTTGTCATGTCTTTTTCATTTTGCTTTTTCTGCTGTTCTATTGTTCATATCTTAATGGCTTAAATCACGAGGAAACGACTTCTCAAACCGATGCTTTGCTCTTTATATAAAAAATCGTTTTATTAGCAAAATGAATTTCGACAGTATTCTCAGACATTCGATGGTGAACTTCGCCTTGTTTGCTGCCACTCGAAGAATGCGATTTGAAAGCAGGCAGAAAATCCGTCGACCAATCGGATTTACAACTCCTTCTCAGTACGATGTGTGACATGGATGAAACTTATTTGACGTCATGGATATTTTAAGCCAATGAGAATCGTAATAAAGTTGAGTATTCAGAATCTCAACTGTAACGAAAGAATCAACCACTTTATGATTAAAAATGGAAAATAATAAACACAAAAAAGATTTTTTATTGGTGTTGCTTAGTTTGAATATTTTAAAGTTTTTTTCAGACATTTGAAAGTATAAATTTACAGTAAAAATATGAATTAAAAATGAAGTAACAATAGACACAATAATTATTAAAGGAATTTTATACAGAACAATCTACATGAAGGCTCATAATCAAACATCAATTTTGGTGTGCAATGAATTGTTGCCAGAAGTTTCCTGTTAATATTCTTAAACAGCATTTTTAAATAGTATAAATGGAAAAAAATTAAGATACTAAAAAGGGAATGTAAGCAAAACTCATAAAATAACAAATTTTTACAAAAATAATAATAAATTTGAATTATGTGAATTTCGTATAAATTTATCATGAAGGACTATTTTAATAAATTTCTACATATTTTGATTTCGTCACATAATTTCCTGAAAACGGGAAAGTTGCATAATTAGTTACTGACTGGGAAGAATTTTTGTTAGATTGTATTCATGAGGGGCTCCGCACACGTCACAATAAAACAAATCTGTGAAGAATAAAGCAAATAAACTAAAATAAAATTTGGTGAAAAAAATCCAATCCATCCTTAAATGATCCTTGAAATGCAATTGTACACATGGCGGCGACTGTCATTCTGTTGGAATATCAAAAACGCAAAAATAACCTCACTGTTTTCGAGAAAATCACCAAAACTTCTTCATTTTGACCTTCTAAATGCTTTTAAGGCATTGTCATCTGCCGAAAAATTGCGAAAGGGTTTTGCATCATTACTTGCACCGATTTCCTACCGTTGGCAAGAAATCTGGAACGCTCCTCACTTTATTTCCTTATTTGAATAGGGGAGGAAAGGCCGCAGCGATTATTCATCTGGCATGTCAGTTTCTCAACAAAAAATAAATTAAATTTTTGAAATAGGAACGTGTAATGCCGAATTTTTCAGATTCATTTTTAGTTTTCTTTTACATTTAATTAAATTCATGAAACACTTTAATTGGTGATATCGATGAAAAAGGGAATTTCCAAATATATTTCTTCAATCTAGAAATACTAAAATTTAATCCCTTAATTCTCACTTTTATAAAAGTAATAATGAAATCCAAATGAAATATTTTTTTAAATTTATGTCAATCCCCTAAACAAAGAAATTAATGTTTACAAATACAAAAATATAAATTTATCAATTAATTTAATTTTACATCATAAATGAATTTATATTCAATCAAAGAATATTTTTTTGTCCATTCTTTCATTCGAATAGTAAAAAGTTTGTTTTTTCAAGTCAAAAGTGCATAATTTCTCAATACTAGAAAGCAGAATATTTAAAATTCTTATTTATTTATTATTTTTTTTAATTTTTTTTTTTTTTTGCATTTTTTTTTCAAAAATTGTTTTTTAAACTATTTATAAACTATTTGAATTATTTTAAAATAAAAATGAAATATGTTTTATTTTGAAGTAACTGCTGGTGTAATCTCTCTCCCTCTCAAATATTTTTCATCCTTGTATATTCTGAACTGTTGTGAAATCAAAAGCTAGTTAACTTCATTTGTATGCAAATTTCTTCTTGTTATTTTGTATCTTTTCAAACCATCTTTTAATTTTAATTTGCTTAAATTGTTCTTAAATAAATAATATACTTTTAATGTGATAATGGCAATTAAACTTTCATTTATATATATATATATATATATATAGATAGATAGATAGATAGATAGATAGATAGATAGATAGATAGATAGATAGATAGATAGATAGATAGATAGATAGATAGATAGATAGATAGATAGATAGATAGATAGATAGATAGATAGATAGATAGATAGATAGATAGATAGATAGATAGATAGATAGATAGATAGATAGATAGATAGATAGATAGATAGATAGATAGATAGATAGATAGATAGATAGATAGATAGATAGATAGATAGATAGATAGATAGATAGATAGATAGATAGATAGATAGATAGATAGATAGATAGATAGATAGATAGATAGATGATAGATAGATAGATAGATAGATAGATAGATAGATAGATAGATAGATAGATAGATAGATAGATAGATAGATAGATAGATAGATAGATAGATAGATAGATAGATAGATAGATAGATAGATAGATAGATAGATAGATAGATAGATAGATAGATAGATAGATAGATAGATAGATAGATAGATAGATAGATAGATAGATAGATAGATATAGATATAGATATATATTAGTTTTTATAAAAAATACTTTAAAGAAAGCTTTTATATCTTCAACATTGATACTTTTATTCATGATATATTTATTAAAAAATTTTCTTGTCAGAGTTAGTTTGAATTTTTCAAAGATAACATTGTGGACTTCATCAAGATGTGAACTTAACATCAATGAAGAGATGTAAACTTAATATCAGACTTTATACCAAGCTCTTTAATCCTATACCCACCAAATCGAGAGAAATGAAAGGCATCAACTTAAAAATGAAGAAAATTATTCAAAATATAGAATGAATAAGAATTGTGCGCATTTAGATGAATAAAATTATAAATTTATTTTATTCTTTACGTAATAATTTTCATAATTATTTTCTGTCTTTTTTCATAAATTTATGTGCTTTTCAAAATCAAATCTTTATTATTTAATATTGAAGTTGACATAAATCTATTAAAACGATAATATAGCAGTCTGATTTCACAAATAAACTAAAATTGTAAGAATACGGTTTATAGTGTTAAGACTGGTTCAACTCGTTTAAGCAATTTACCTATAAGTTTCTAAGCATTGTACAATTTCTTATATAGATGCAGAACCTTATCTCGAATTAAGATGTCTTGATTCCCTAATTTTCGCTGTCACTTTCTCTCTAATTTGTATCTCACTGATGGTATCTTTTCTTTGCCTTTTCTCTCATAACACCCTCCTATTTCTTTTTTAGTCAACACAACATTTGTATGCATTTCCATACAACACTGAAATATAACATTATCTTTTGATAGTTAAACAATTATCAAGATAAATTTGGCTCAGAGATGTAACGGGGAAATCGAGCAACTTTGAAAGACAGAAGTACATTTTTGTGTATAATTTTTGTGCGTATGAGCATTTTTCCTTATTTAGATGTGACAAAATATTTTTATAAGAAATTTGTTAAAATTCTTTATGAACATCTATTAATAATATAAATTTTGTCATTTATTTTTGGACAGTAAAACTAAATTAAGAGTAATTGTTTTCATCCAAATACTATAATTAAAAAACATTAAACACAAAAATTCCTTTTACGGTACGTATAAAATATTTAAAATATCACTATATTTTGATTTATAAATTTCACATTCAATAAGTATTTTTATATTATAAATCAAAAATTAAAAAAATCTACTAATACTTTTTGTTTCTTTGTTAATATTTTTATTTTTATTTAGGAAGTTTTTAAAATATTGAAGAACAAAAGCACTGACGTAGACAGAATTATTTAAAATATTTCTTGTATAATTATGTAATTTGTTATATTATACTATATGTTAGAATTCGTAAATTCTTAAAATTTGTATTCTATTTATTCCATTCAAAATTACTGGCACTTAATTGTCATTTATTATTAAAATAGTATTGATTTAAAAGTTCGCGCGTCTTTTATGAATACTGTTTATAGAATAATTTCATAAATAAGTATAATTTGATAAAATGTAAAATGATTTATCAAAGGAATGATTGAAATTTATGTTCAACCTATATTAGAAAAATTTTTGGCAAAAAATATTTATCATGCGTATTTACTTTATAATGATTCTTCTTACACACTTTTAGTATTGGATGCCAGAAATAAATAAATATGTATGATAATAATAAAACCTTTATTTAAATATTTTATTTATTTAATAATTTCATTTATTTATTAATTATTTATTTTATCTAATCATCGTTATTAATTAATCAATTAAATATAATTGATTATTAATATTTAATTGATTAATTAATAACAAATTTCAATATTTAATTAAATAATTTATTATTAAATTATGAATAGAACAATTTTTTTCCAAAATTCAATATCTAGACTGATACATTTACATAAATTTTAATCTTTTTGTAACACATTTATTTCATTTATTCAGTTAATAAATTTTTGATTAATTTCATGTGAAATTATATATCTCTATCGAATTTATCATTTTTCACTCAGTTTCATTTAAAATTTTCTATTTTCTATTCCCTGTAAATAGAAAATTATTTTGATATAAATTTGCAACAAATATATATATAATCACTTCTTTTCTCCTCACTAAATAATATACAGTGTCTTCTTGTTACTATAAGAAGAATACTTTAGAATTTTCTCATTAGTTTAATATCGATTATTCCTTTCAATTATCATAACATATTAATAATTTAAAATTTGAAAGTGTCCTTTTTCGATTTTTGAAATGATTCTAATTATCTATAAATATTTTAAAATGATACAAAATATTTTAAGAGAAATATGAATAATAAATTATGTTATCAATGCTCTATTTATTAATCAAATGGAGGTATTACAATAAATATTTATTTTTATTCAGTGGCCAATTGACAGATAATAGCTAAATTATTATTAACCTATTGCCAAATCTTAAGTTTTGGAACAGAGTAGTAAATTGAACGAAGCTCATCAAAATCTTTTATTGGTATAAAATTTATGAAATTTTTGTTAAATAATTTGTATTGAGCATGAATAAGTAATTGATTTCTTTCTTGATCATCCCAAATGCAGATCCGGACCTTACTAAACAAAAAGTATGTATACTTCTACAAAAATATTTAAACTTTAACATCAATGCAATTGAATTACCTGAATAAATAACTAACTGAAAAAGTACCCTGAAGGAAAACAATGTAATCAAATTAAAAGTATCTGAAAGATCTACAGCTTTTTCTTCATTAGCTCAAAAATGCGGGTTCTGAAATTGCAATGGATGGCAAGATTTAACCGGTTAAGCTCCTTACTTAAAAATAGAGTATATATACACTGGCCTCCAAAAGTTAATGAACAACATGTTTTTTCGAAGTTCACCATAAAAAAATTACACTAACAAAACAATTTATAGTTTATATAAATGATAAAAACGAACTTTATGCAAATTTATGCAAAAACGGTAGCTGCCACTTTTTTTATAGTTAAGAATAGCTATATATGAGTGAGAAAAAAATATGCAAATATAAGCTTTTCGTAATCAAGCTAGTAACTTTTGTTGATTTACAACTTTTGTTAGCAGTTTCCTTGACAATAGTCCCGCAATGTATGAGAGAAGCCGTTTTCCCGATTCGTTAAGGTGGCGAGCGGTCGGATGGATGGAAATGGGGTTATCACAGGCTGATGCTGCTAGACGCATCAATGTGTCTCGCAGTGTGGTCCACCGTCTCTGATTCAATATCAAACTGAAGCTTCTGTATCCAGAAGACATATTCCAGGCCGACCACGAGTCACGACACCTTAAAAACACTTTTTCTGTCTGAAGGAGAATAATTTCTGTTCCACAACTTGTTGCAGACGTCTCTGTAGCATCGGGGAGAAGAATATCCGCTAGTACGGTACGAAGGCATCTTCACCATGCAGGTTTCTATGCAGGGCGACTAGTTGTGTGTGTCCCCCTCACCGGACAACAAAGAAGGGCTCGCTTATCTTGGGCAAGAGAACACGTTTCCTGGACCAGACAACAATGGGCTTCTGTATTCTTCACAGACGAGTCCAGATTCACAATAGAGAGCGATTCAGGACGTCTTCGGATCTGGAGGGAACAAAACACCAGATACCACCAATCCAACATTGTGAAAAGAGACAGTTACCGCGACGGTAAAATAATGGTTTGGGCAGAGATCTCAGTCGGTGGTTACACTGACCAGCATGTGTTCCAGGGAGGAATTGTGACTGGCGTGAGATATTGGAATGAGATTCTTGATCCATATTTCCGCCCATATGCCGGTGCAATTGGCAATAATTTCATTCTGATGGATGATAACGCACGAGTTCACCGAGCTGTAGTTGTTGAGAAATGTCTTGAGGATCTTGGTTAAGAGTGAATGGAATGGCCATCTCAATCTCCAGACCTGAATCCAATAGAACATGTGTGGGACTATCTTGGTAGACAGGTTGCTGCTTTAAATCCTCCTCCAAGGTCTTTAGGAGAGCTGGAACAAAGCTTACTCCATGTCTGGTCTTCGCTTCCCATTTCGGTAAACGACAACTTAATTAACAGCACGAAAGTCGATGCCGCCAATGCATGCAAGCTAGGGGTGGGCATATTCTTTATTAAAACTCATTTTTGTTATGCTTCTATTACTTTTTACCACATAAAACTGATTATTCTTTTTTCCAAGAATGGACTTTTCCAGCGAGATTGCATTTTTTGTTGTAGATCCTTTTTGCTTCTTTCTCATGTTAACTTTTATGTTGCACTCAATAAATACCTGTTTTGTGCACATGTCATCCAAATTTGGTGTTTCTACATTCATTCATTTGCAAATTAGGCACAATAAATCGGTTGTTCCTTAACTTTTTGAGGCTAGTGTACATATATATATATATATATATATATATATATGTATACAGTATAAGATCCATTATCCGGCGCTTTCCCCAAAACCTTTCTTAATACAGTCATTTTTCAAGAATTTTTCAATAATTGTTAGAATATACCAAAAGCATTTCAAGTGAGGAAATAATCAATAAAAAAACTATACAAGATTCCTTAAATGCTGACATAAATGCACGGAATGTACTTCAGTTAACTGAAGACGAGATCGCCAGTGAAGTGCTCAGACACCGATTCTTCAAGTTCTGAGGATACCAAAGTAGAGGAAACAGAAAATAAGGAAAGCATTTCCTTTGAACGTTTTCTAGAACTAACGAAAGAACTTATCCACGGAATGGAACAAAAATCATTTTTTAAGGAACACGATATTTTGTCTGTATATAAAATACAAGAAACTTTAATGTCAGAAAAACCAAACCATTTAAGACAAAAAAATTAGCTATATGTTTGCATCAATAAGCAAAAAATATTCTTACTTTGCAAATTTTAGGTTGCTTTATTATATATATTTGTGTGTGTATTTTTCATTAAAAATATACATTAACGATATAGTGATTATTTTTCCTCCCACAAATTACTTCATGGATGGCGAAGGGGTGTCGCGATTTTTTGCAAATGGTTATTGAAATATTCGGCAGCGATCCGAAAACGGTAATTTCCAGTAACTGAAATAGGCTCGGTCCCGACGTTGCCGGATAATGGATCCTATACTGTATATATATATATATATATATATATATATATATATATATATATATATATATATATATATATATATATATATATATATATATATATATATATATATATATATATATATATATATATATATATATATATATATATATATATATATATATTGAAGAAGAAGCTTGTAGGAAAATATTCTGAATCGAAATACAGTAATAAAATAAAATTATTCGAAGTTCATCAACATTTTCTTGATTAAACCAAAAGCAGATGCAAAAATTACCTTGCTCAGTTTATTTAATCAGTTAAGGGAATCACTTGGCAAAATGACGAGTACAAATATACTTTTTACTGTGCTGTAAGCCGTGAGCACCAGTGGATATCAACAGAAGAAGCTAGAAAGAAAAGGACACTCCTACGAAACAATGTGGTCAGCCTGAAGTTGGCAAAGAGCTCAATGGCCGGGAGGTAAAAATGGTTATTTTCGGACCTTCCACCTTTTTGATCTGGACCGGATGAAACTGATGGGGAAGGAAGAGGAAAAAAAGGAACAGTCAAACCAACAATCTGACCTGAATCGAGCGAAATGGCGAGCACTGGACGAGGAGATTCATTAATAGGTATCTGCGTACCCAAATCGACTTTCGGTTTCCACGCGTGCGGCTGCGATTTCTGATTCCTATCGAAACAATTCCTATTCTTTTTCTTGGCTGGTCTTCCGCCAACCGTAGTTCCGAAGGAGTTATCTGGTGAACTCTTTACCTCGGAAATGTCGCGAGAAGCTTGTGGGCGGTGGGGTTATCTCGCGGGTCCAGAACTTATTTCCTTCCTTCTATCCTACTATGATCACTCAGGTGTGCTGAGGCAGGCAATTTTTTTGATTCCAAAAGATGTTTCTTTGTTTTATCTGGTTTCATGTTTGTTTTCCTTCTGAATGTGTCTTTTTGTAAACAAAAAAATTACATCTTTACTATTATAGTTTAAAATTAGCACACACTTACTATTTAAAGAAAAATTTAATAATTATAAGGAATATTTTATTTCAAAATGCGCTATATTATTTCGTCAAGGAAACATCTTTTCATAACACCAGTAAATATTTAAAAATAGAATGAAGAATAATACATAAATGCCACATGGCATCCCTAAACAATAAGAAATAATGATACTGAGGCGTTATGTTCTTGGTAATTATACGGCTCAGCAATAGCCTACCAATTAAGCATTTAAAAACTATAGCAGAAGCTTGCAAAGATCGTAAATAAAACCTCCAAAATTCGAAAGTCCAGAAAAAGATATATATATAAAGGGATTTTCAATTTGATATTAATTTATGATTTTATAATGATTATGATTCTAATCGTTATTAAATAATAAACTAAATATTTGATCCATATGCTCTAAATGCCACTATATAATAATATTAATAAATCAGGTCCGGTACGTCTGTCAAAGTGTCAGAGATGCCCATAATTTAAAACCCACCAATCACACCATAGCAGGATTTCTGAATTTATCCAAGGCTTTTGACACGGTCTGGAGAAACAAACTCATTCTTAATATGTTTAAAAATTTTGGAATAAAGGATAGAGCTCTACCTTGGATCTCAGATTTTTTTGAAATCTAGAGTAATACGAGTTAAGTTTAAGTTAAGCTTGTGCAAGGAGTTACCCAGGGATCAGTTCTCAGTCCCACACTTTTTTCTCTGTTCATGGCAGATGTGAAAAGGAAGACTTTTGGAAATGGTTGTATTGGCTTATTCGCAAACTATTTAGTCCTTTGGTGCTCAGGCCACGACGTTTCATCTATTGAAGATACCCTTTCACAGTCTTTGGGCAGAGTTAGCGATTTTACAATAGACCACAAATTGTCATTCAATCTCACGAAGTCAGTGGTCAGCTTTTTCACCACCAATAAACACCTTTATAATTTTAAGCCAAAAGTATTCATGAAGGGCCATGAACTGTCATATTCAAAACATCCCAAATATCTGGGATTTGCCTTGGATCAAGAGATTCTTTGTAATCGACATATTGAAGATCTAGTCACAAAAAGCAGAAAATGCCTAAATATATTAAAATACATCTCTGGGCAGGATTGGGGTGCTGATGCCTCTACTCTGAAAATTACCTATACTTCCTTAATTAGAACTTTGTTAGAATTTGGTTCCGCCATTTATTTTTGTGCCTCTGATTCTAACCTTCAAAAGCTTGAAAGAATTCAGCAGAGTGCGGCTGGGATCATTGGAGGACTTCGCAACAGCTGCCTTAACAATTTAGCTCTGAACGAGTGCGACCTTCAACCATTGCATATGAGAAGGAAGTATTGCTTAACCAAGTACTTCAATAAGCTGATCAGAGCTTTGGAGACCAACACAGAACATCACAATATTTAATTAATTGGAGTAATAACCAAAGATTAAAACGTAATAGTCCATTCTCCCAAGCACACTTACAGAACTTGCTGTATCCTTATGTTGAGCCCTTCTGCTTGACATTAACCCTGCGTTTTTTCTCCAGGAAATCACTTTCCATACCAACCTAACGCTCGATGCAAGTAAAAAGTCGGACCACCCATTCTTACTAAAGCAATTGGCTCTAGAGACAATTGACAAGATTCCTATCGGAGTAGCCAGGGTTTATACTAATGGAAGCAAATTGGAGACCAATGCAACTGGCAGTGGAGTATGTATTGAACTCCCCAACCATTCCATCAAGCTTGAAAAAAGAGCTGCTGACCATTCGTCCGTCTTCAAAACGGAACTCATCGCCATCATGAGTGGACTGTCTTTGTTAGATAACAATACACAAAATGATTTCTCGGAGATATGGATCCTTACAGACAGTCGATCCTCTATCCAGCACCTTTTCAATTGGCAATCCATCGGTGACAGTACAAGTAGGAGTATTCTACTCTTGTTGAAATGCCTTTCAGTTCAACACTCAATCCACCTCCAGTGGGTTCCATCGCGTGTTGGTCTGCATGGGAATGAAGTAGCCGACGACCTTGAAAATACTGCTGCCAGTAATCCCTTGGACCCGGAAGATCGCATGGCACTAACACCATCGGAGATCTCTTCCATTACTAAACAACTTACTTCTATAACCGGACTGACCCTCCTGCTCACCCTTGGTACTTCTAAAGACGTCCTGGAGCCGCCATAACATTTAAGGTCTCCAGAGAAAATCAGACGACACTGTCTCGACTTTCTACTGGCCACTTGAAATGTATGATCTTTGAGGAGGGTGAAAGGAAATACCCATCATGCCCCAAGTGCGACAATGCTCCGTTTTGCCCGCAACACATCTTGAAGTGCTTGGGGTTTTCTCGTGAAGAGGCTGTGAAAAGTCCACATCTGCTTTTGAACTTTTTGGAAATATATGATCTCATGGATCTGGTCTAGTGGAACTAGACCAGATGGGGATTAGTCCCACCACCACCCATCCACCACCATTAATAGATAAGTATTGCTAAAATCGTACAAAAAATAAAAATTCATAGATAATTATTATTTTACATCTTAATTATTTATTACATTTATATTTATTAATTTTAGCATAATACACGAAATCTTAATGAAATAATTACCGAATTGAAATCAAGGTTAACTGTTTTCAGTATTTCTCTTAAGTGAACAAAAAAAATATTTTAAGATTGACATTTTAGAGTTACCTTTAATAAAATTTTAAGCTGTTTGTCACTATTTTATTGTTTCAGCATGCAACAAATGTACTGAGTACATTATTCAAAGCCATGCATTTCTATAGAATTCAATAAGTGTACAGTTAACAATAATGAAAGCATTATACTCAAATTGGTTTTCTCGGAAAACAAAATTTCGTGTTCATTCAATTTTTCTTTAGTTACACTTCAATAAAAGAAAAGAACTATAAGAGAAATTAATTAAAAAAATCTTATATATATATATATATATATATATATATATATATATATATATATATATATATATATATATATATACTAATATAACGATTTTCCTAAGATATTCAATCATAATCTCCCAAGACACTTGTTAATTATCTTTAAATTTCTTTCTACTCAATAGGCAAGGATCTACAGTCTCTTATTTATGGTATCTAAATTAAATGATTTTTAGTAGATGAAAATGTTATGATATTCTTAACTTATGTTAAAAATGTTATAAAATTTATTTTAAACTAAATTTTAAATTTTTTTTAATATTGAAGCAAATCTATAAACAAGGTAAAACATCGAAGGTAAGATTACAGTTAAGAATTGACATCACGGAAACGTATTGCAAAGAATATTGCAATCGAAAAGTTTTCGCTTTTATTGTTTCTGCGATATGACTCAAATCTAATTCGTCAAACTTAATTCATATCACTGTGAGCTGTCTATGTTGCGTCTACACCAATTTTAGTTCATATTCCAAATATAATGAATCAGAACAATAGACAGTAATTACATTTATTATTATAAAATATTATTATTTTATATTAAGAGCATCCAAGGTATAAATATTAAATTTTTTTTGAAATTGATAAAAAATAAAAAACTTTCAAAGATTTTATTAAATTCCAGTAAATAGAAGAAGTAATTTTGGTGAATATATTTGATTTAGTAATATTACTAAATTTTGATTTTCTTATTAGATATAAACTTTATATTATTGTTACTGATTCTTGTATAATAATTTCTGAATTATGAACTATAATTATGCAATATTTTTTTCTTTTTTAAATATCTTTATAGATTTCTTTTATAATGCTGCATTATATAAAAATATGCTTTTATAGAAAGTGGAATTTGAAACTAATTTAATATGCTTAGTATTAATTATGGTAACTTATTTCGCTACTTATTATATTGATCTTTGTTACTTCATTGTTGAAAATTCCCAAAAAGTATTTGATTTTGCTCTCTTTTAGAATAATAAATTACAAATAATAAATTACCGGTATTTTTTCTCACCATGGCGTACTTAGAAATACAAAGTCCCATATTTGTTTCAAACAACTGTAGCATTTCTTGTTTACGGATGTGCATGTGTAAGTATGAATAAACTTGAATTTTTCTAATATTTGCGTACGAATTAATGTGAATATTAACGACTAAGAAAATCTTCTCGGAAGATGATAACTTGGGGTGAGTATTAAAAAGTTTCTAAAACGAATTGGGTATTAAACTGTCCGTTTTATAGCATCATTTAATACACTTATCCCTATATGCAAAAGCACATCAAAAATTTTTTTATTGATCAAAGTTATTAAATGTGATTATATTTCATTGTGACTAGTAGCTCAAATGTTAAAACATGAAATAATTTATTGAATACCAATATCTTTATTTTCTGTTAAACTTTTATTTGTGTGTGTCTTTTCTACTGTAAGCCGACTCAGTTTGCTGCAAATACATTTTTAGCCAAGAAACATCATATTTTATCATATAATAAAATATTTCATAGTAAAACTATTGATTTGGAATTGAAAATGTAACTGTAAAAATGTAAACAGAATTTTGGAAAACTTACGTCTACTAAAAATGTATAATTTGCCTAAAAGCAATAATATCAAAAATACTTATTAATTCTACAACAAATTTTGAAACTCCTATTTGTTAAAAATTGAAAATATAATTTTCAAACTATACATAATTGGAGCGAATTGTTGTATGTTGTATTGGAGAGTATTTTACAACAATTATCGTGCAAATATACAAAAAAAATTTTTTTATTATTTTTGCTAATATTTGAATACTTAATTGTACCAGAAAGAACTACAGATTTGGATTACTTACGCGAGAGTCGATGTTCTGGTATGATCATAAAGTATTCAACACATAAAATAAATTACGAGTTAAAAATCTACGACTCTAGTATATGAAATGAAATTATCTACTTCGTAATCCGAAACATTTACAATATGATAATGCCAATTAAGTAATTAAATCGATTAAGTTATTTTGAGTTTCACAATTTTCTTTCTGTATTATACTTCAATCAATTTTTCAAAAAATAAAATAATATTCATCGCCTATGAGTACAGAACACTCATCACCTATGAGTGTGATATTATTTTGTAAAGTCCATGAACATTCACAAATAGGAATTATTTTCTAACAACCTTACATCGCTTAACGGTAGGAAGAAAATAAATGTTTTAGCAAATATGCATAAATAAATGTTCAAATGTTTTGTTCAATATACGAAAACTCTATGATTATTAACTATTTCGTGAATCGGTAATTAAAGCTGGTATGCTATTCATTAAAATTTTCAAGGACTAAAATAATTACATTTTCATTGCTTTCTGAATCTACAGCAAACTGAATTAATATCAATTTTGGATCTATTTTCGACATAATGACTTTATTCTTGAATACTGATGGCGTGCGTTGGAATAATTTGAGTCGGGGACATTGCCAATTTCATCCGAAAGTGCTTTTTCAAGGAAACAGCACCCAAATGACAGGCAGCAGCAGAACACATCTGGAGAAGAGAATCGAAATGCATCGATAAGATTAAGAGTGCACTCAGAGAGATTTCCCTTCCTGAAAAGTTCCCGAGGTCCTGATCCAGATTGGCGCGGAATGTCTTCAAGGGTCAGCGACGAGGGAGCGCGAATTAGCGTGTGCCGTCGTTACGGATCACGAAGGGTCGTTTTTGGTGACTACTCACGCAGTTCTATATGGATCGTGCTTTTGTCACATGACCCACATACCGCCGAACTGCTCGGACTCCGACTGAAGGAAGGAATAAGACTGGGAGATGTTAATTGGACAAACTGAAAACGTGACAGGAAGGATTATACGTCGGGTTTCTTCTAATTGGCCGACTTGATTGCAGCGTATGCGGTCTTTAGCCGTACTTTTCATAACGGGATTTTTTTTCCTCGAGAGAAGAAGACACGTCGGGTAATGACATTAAGAATCGAAGCGAGAAGATAACTTGGGATATTTCTTTTTATGCCGCACGACTTTTCCATTGCGATATGTAAATGAGGATTACGATAACAATGAGTTTGCGAAAGTGTTACGCTTCTATTTAAAAATAAGTGCTTGCAATACAATGGGACCCTTCTAAAGGTTTCTCAATTATGTTTCAATTACGTGAGGTGGCAAAACACTTAATTAAAAGAAGAATCTTGCATTGAAATAATTAAAACATTTTTGAAAGTCAATTTGTTTTAATAAATAACTTGAATCGCTAGGGGAATTGTCTATCGTCTTTTCTTATTTTAAA